>JBBBDQ010027991.1:0-14989 GCA_037127315.1 Ascarosepion bandense | reverse complement strand
TCGTAGTCTTTACTAAGGTTCAAATCAGGAAGACATAAAACGATTTCTATTTGAAATCGTAGTCTTTACTAAGGTTCAAATCAGGCATTGTACAAAACGATTTCCTCTATTTGAAATCGTAGTCTAAGGTTCAAATCGGGCATACAAAACGATTTCTATTTGAAATCGTAGTCTTTACTAAGGTTCAAATCAGGCATACAAAACGATTTCTATTTGAAATCGTAGTCTTTACTAAGGTTCAAATCAGGTATACAAAACGATTTCTATTTGAAATCGTAGTCTTTACTAAGGTTCAAATCAGGCATACAAAACGATTTCTATTTGAAATCGTAGTCTAAGGTTCAAATCAGGCATACAAAACGATTTCTATTTGAAATCGTAGTCTTTACTAAGGTTCAAATCAGGCATACAAAACGATTTCTATTTGGAAAATCGTAGTCTTTACTAAGGTTCAAATCAGGCATACAAACGATTTCTATTTGAAATCGTAGTCTTTACTAAGGTTCAAATCAGGCATACAAAACGATTTCTATTTGAAATCGTAGTCTTTACTAAGGTTCAAATCATAGTATACAACGATTTCTATTTGAAATCGTAGTCTTTACTAAGGTTCAAATCAGGCATATTAAACGATTTCTATTTGAAATCGTAGTCTTTACTAAGGTTCAAATCAGTGCATACAAAACGATTTCTATTTGAA
This sequence comes from Ascarosepion bandense, assembly GCA_037127315.1. Taxonomy (NCBI): domain Eukaryota; kingdom Metazoa; phylum Mollusca; class Cephalopoda; order Sepiida; family Sepiidae; genus Ascarosepion; species Ascarosepion bandense. The sequence continues at coordinate 14,289 of JBBBDQ010027991.1, read as the reverse complement.
ATCGTAGTCTTTACTAAGGTTCAAATCAGGTGCATACAAAACGATTTCTATTTGAAATCGTAGTCTTTACTAAGGTTCAAATCAGGCATACAAAACGATTTCTATTTGAAATCGTAGTCTTTACTAAGGTTCAAATCAGGCATACAAAACGATTTCTATTTGAAATCGTAGTCTTTACTAAGGTTCAAATCAGGCATACAAACGATTTCTATTTGAAATCGTAGTCTTTACTAAGGTTCAAATCAGGCATACAAAACGATTTCTATTTGAAATCGTAGTCTTTACTAAGGTTCAAATCAGGCATACAAAACGATTTCTATTTGAAATCGTAGTCTTTACTAAGGTTCAAATCAGGCATACAAAACGATTTCTATTTGAAATCGTAGTCTTTACTAAGGTTCAAAATCAGGGTGATACAGATTTCTATTTGAAATCGTAGTCTTTACTAAGGTTCAAATCAGGCATACAAAACGATTTCTATTTGAAATCGTAGTCTAAGGTTCAAATCAGGCATACAAAACGATTTCTATTTGAAATCGTAGTCTTTACTAAGGTTCAAATCAGGCATACAAAACGATTTCTATTTGAAATCGTAGTCTTTACTAAGGTTCAAATCAGTATACAAAACGATTTCTATTTGAAATCGTAGTCTTTACTAAGGTTCAAATCAGGCATACAAAACGATTTCTATTTGAAATCGTAGTCTAAGGTTCAAATCAGGCATACAAAAAACGATTTCTATTTGAAATCGTAGTCTTTACTAAGGTTCAAATCAGGCATACAAAACGATTTCTATTTGAAATCGTAGTCTTTACTAAGGTTCAAATCAGGCATACAAAACGATTTCTATTTGAAATCGTAGTCTTTACTAAGGTTCAAATCAGGCATACAAAACGATTTCTATTTGAAATCGTAGTCTTTACTAAGGTTCAAATCAGGCATACAAAAATTTCTATTTGAAATCGTAGTCTTTACTAAGGTTCAAATCAGGCATACAAAACGATTTCTATTTGAAATCGTAGTCTTTACTAAGGTTCAAATCAGGCATACAAAACGATTTCTATTTGAAATCGTAGTCTTTACTAAGGTTCAAATCGTATATACAAAACGATTTCTATTTGAAATCGTAGTCTTTACTAAGGTTCAAATCAGAGATACAAAACGATTTCTATTTGAAATCGTAGTCTTTACTAAGGTTCAAATCAGGGCATACAAAACGATTTCTTCATTTGAAATCGTAGTCTTTACTAAGGTTCAAATCAGGTGATACAAAACGATTTCTATTTGAAATCGTAGTCTTTACTAAGGTTCAAATCAGTATTAAAAACGATTTCTATTTGAAATCCAGTCTTTACTAAGGTTCAAATCAGATACAAAAAACGATTTCTATTTGAAATCGTAGTCTTTACTAAGGTTCAAATCAGGCATACAAAACGATTTTTATTTGAAATCGTAGTCTTTACTAAGGTTCAAATCAGGCATACAAAACGATTTCTATTTGAAATCGTAGTCTTTACTAAGGCTAAATCAAGTATACAAAACGATTTCTATTTGAAATCGTAGTCTCAGGTTCAAATCAGGTATACAAAACGATTTCTACTTGAAATCGTAGTCTAAGGTTCAAATCAGGCATACAAAACGATTTCTATTTGAAATCGTAGTCTTTACTAAGGTTCAAATCAGGCATACAAAACGATTTCTATTTGAAATCATAGTCTCAGGTTCAAATCAGGTATACAAAACGATTTCTATTTGAAATCGTAGTCTCAGGTTCAAATCAGAGATACAAAACGATTTCTATTTGAAATCGTAGTCTTTACTAAGGTTCAAATCAGGTATACAAAACGATTTCTATTTGAAATCGTAGTCTTTACTAAGGTTCAAATCAGGGCATACAAAACGATTTCTATTTGAAATCGTAGTCTTTACTAAGGTTCAAATCAGGCATACAAAACGATTTCTACTTGAAATCGTAGTCTTTACTAAGGTTCAAATCAGGCATACAAAACGATTTCTATTTGAAATCGTAGTCTAAGGTTCAAATCAGGGAAAGACAAAACGATTTCTATTTGAAATCGTAGTCTAAGGTTCAAATCAGGCATACAAAACGATTTCTATTTGAAATCGTAGTCTTTACTAAGGTTCAAATCAGGCATACAAAACGATTTCTATTTGAAATCGTAGTCTCAGGTTCAAATCAGGTACAAAACGATTTCTATTTGAAATCGTAGTCTCAGGTTCAAATCAGGCATACAAAACGATTTCTATTTGAAATCGTGCCTACTAAGGTTCAAATCAGGTAGATATAAAACGATTTCTGGCCTGAAATCGTAACTAAGGTTCAAATCAGGCATACAAAACCATCATCTAAACTCGTGTTCAAGGTTCAAATCAGGCATACAAAACGATTTCTATTTGAAATCGTAGTCTAAGGTTCAAATCAGGCATACAAAACGATTTCTATTTGAAATCGTAGTCTTTACTAAGGTTCAAATCAGGCATACAAAAAATGATTTCTATTTGAAATCGTAGTCTTTACTAAGGTTCAAATCAGGCATACAAAACGATTTTCATTTTTGAAATCGTGAATTTTACTAAGGTTCAAATCAGGCATACAAAACGATTTCTATTTGAAATCGTAGTCTTTACTAAGGTTCAAATCATATACAAAACGACTTCTATTTGAAATCGTAGTCTAAGGTTCAAATCAGGCATACAAAACGATTTCTATTTGAAATCGTAGTCTAAGGTTCAAATCAGGTATTCACAACGATTTCTCATTTAGAAATCGTAGTCTTTACTACAGTTCAAATCAGGCATACAAAACGATTTCTATTTGAAATCGTAGTCTAAGGTTCAAATCAGGCATACAAAACGATTTCTATTTGAAATCGTAGTCTTTACTATGTTCAAATCTAGGTATACAAAATGATTTCTATTTGAAATCGTAGTCTCTACTAAGGTTCAAATCATACGGCATAAACGATTTCCTCTATTTGAAATCGTGCGTATGTAGTCTTTACTAAGGTTCAAATCAGGCATACAAAACGATTTCTATTTGAAATCGTAGTCTTTACTAAGGTTCAATCAGGCATACAAAACGATTTCTACTTGAAATCGTAGTCTTTACTAAGGTTCAAATCAGTATTGATAAAACGATTTCTATTTGAAATCGTAGTCTTACTAAGGTTCAAATCAGGCATACAAAACGATTTGTCTGAAATCGTAGTCTTTACTAAGGTTCAAATCAGGCATACAAAACGATTTCTATTTGAAATCGTAGTCTTTACTAAGGTTCAAATCAGGCATACAAAACGATTTCTATTTGAAATCGTAGTCTTTACTAAGGTTCAAATCAGGCATACAAAACGATTCCTCGTATTTGAAATCGTAGTCTTTACTAAGGTTCAAATCAGGCATACAAAACGATTTCTATTTGAAATCGTAGTCTCAGGTTCAAATCAGGCATACAAAACGATTTCTATTTGAAATCGTAGTCTCAGGTTCAAATCAGGCATACAAAACGATTTCTATTTGAAATCGTAGTCTTTACTAAGGTTCAAATCAGGCATACAAAACGATTTCTATTTGAAATCATAGTCTCAGGTTCAAATCAGGCATACAAAAACGATCTCATTTGAAATCGTAGTCTCAGGTTCAAATCAGCATACAAAACGATTTCTATTTGAAATCGTAGTCTTTACTAAGGTTCAAATCAGGCATACAAAACGATTTCTATTTGAAATCGTAGTCTTTACTAAGGTTCAAATCAGGTATACAAAACGAGATTTCTATTTGAAATCGTGTAGTCTTTACTAAGGTTCAAATCAGGCATACAAAACGATTTCTATTGAAATCGTAGTCTTTACTAGGTTCAAATCAGGCATACAAAACGATTTCTATTTGAAATCGTAGTCTAAGGTTCAAATCAGGCATACAAAACGATTTCTATTTGAAATCGTAGTCTAAGGTTCAAATCAGGTACAATAAAACGATTTCTATTTGAAATCGTGGAAGTCTTTACTAAGGTTCAAATCAGGCATAACGATTTCTATTTGAAATCGTAGTCTCAGGTTCAAAATCAGGCATACGAAACGATTTCTATTTGAAATCGTAGTCTCAGGTTCAAACGTGTATACAAAACGATTTCTATTTGAAATCGTAGTCTTTACTGTTGCCCAACCAGTACAAAACGATTTCTATTTGAAATCGTAGTCTAAGTTTCAAATCAGGCATACAAAACGATTTCTATTTGAAACTGTAGTCTAAGGTTCAAATCAGGTATACAAAACGATTTCTATTTGAAATCGTAGTCTAAGGTTCAAATCAGGCATACAAAACGATTTCTATTTGAAACGTAGTCAGGATTCAAATCAGGCATACAAAACGATTTCTATTTGAAATCGTAGTCTTTACTAAGGTTCAAATCAGGCATACAAAACGATTTCTATTTGAAATCGTAGTCTTTACTAAGGTTCAAATCAGGCATACAAAACGATTTCTATTTGAAATCGTAGTCTCAGGTTGAAAATCAGGCATACAAAACGATTTCTATTTGAAATCGTAGTCTCAAATTCAAATCAGGCATACAAAACGATTTCTATTTGAAATCGTAGTCTTTACTAAGGTTCAAATCAGGCAGGCATACAAAACGATTTCTATTTGAAATCGTAGTCCTATAAGTTCAAATCAGGCATACAAAACGATTTCTATTTGAAATCGTAGTCTCAGGTTCAAATCAGGCATACAAAACGATTTCTATTTGAAATCGTAGTCTCAGAGTTCAAATCAGGCATACAAAACGATTTCTATTTGAAATCGTAGTCTTTACTAAGGTTCAAATCAGGCATACAAAACGATTTCTATTTGAAATCGTAGTCTCAGGTTCAAATCAGGCATACAAAACGATTTCTATTTGAAATCGTAGTCTCAGGTTCAAATCAGGCATACAAAACGATTTCTATTTGAAATCGTAGTCTTTACTAAGGTTCAAATCAGGCATACAAAACGATTTCTATTTTGAAATCGTAGTCTTTACTAGGTTCAAATCAGGCATACAAAACGATTTCTATTTGAAATCGTAGTCTTTGCAAAAAAGGTTCAAATCAGGCATACAAAACGATTTCTATTTGAAATCGTAGTCTTCTACTAAGGTTCAAATCAGGCATACAAAACGATTTCTATTTGAAATCGTAGTCTTTACTAAGGTTCAAATCAGGCATACAAAACGATTTCTATTTGAAATCGTAGTCTTTACTAAGGTTCAAATCAGGCATACAAAACGATTTCTATTTGAAATCGTAGTCTTTACTAAGGTTCAAATCAGGCATACAAAACGATTTCTATTTGAAATCGTAGTCTCAGGATCAAATCATGAGCATACAAAACGATTTCTATTTGAAATCGTAGTCTCAAGTTCAAATCAGGCATACAAAACGATTTCTATTTGAAATCGTAACTTGGTCTACTAAGGTTCAAATCAGGCATACAAAACGATTTCTATTTGAAATCGTAGTCTAAGGTTCAAATCGGGCATACAAAACGATTTCTATTTGAAATCGTAGTCTCAGAGTTCAAATCAGGCATACAAAACGATTTCTATTTGAAATCGTAGTCTTTACTAAGGTTCAAATCAGGCATACAAAACGATTTCTATTTGAAATCGTGATCTAGGTTCAAATCAGGCATACAAAACGATTTCTATTTGAAATCGTAGTCTTTACTAAGGTTCAAATCAGGCATACAAAACGATTTCTATTTGAAATCGTAGTCTAAGGTTCAAATCAGGCATACAAAACGATTTCTATTTGAAATCTTAGTCTTTACTAAGGTTCAAATCAGGCATACAAAACGATTTCTATTTAAATCGTAGTCTTTACTAAGGTTCAAATCAGGCATACAAAACGATTTCTATTTGAAATCGTAGTCTTTACTAAGGTTCAAATCAGGCATACAAAACGATTTCTATTTGAAATCGTAGTCTAGGTTCAAATCAGGCATACAAAACGATTTCTATTTGAAATCGTAGTCTTTACTAAGGTTCAAATCAGGCATACAAAACGATTTCTATTTGAAATCGTAGTCTTTACTAAGGTTCAAATCAGGCATACAAAACGATTTCTATTTGAAATCGTAGTCTTTACTAAGGTTCAAATCAGGCATACAAAACGATTTCTATTTGAAATCGTAGTCTCAGGTTCAAATCGGGCATACAAAACGATTTCTATTTGAAATCGTAGTCTCAGGTTCAAATCAGGCATACAAAACGATTTCTATTTGAAATCGTCTTCTACTAAGGTTCAAATCAGGCATACAAAACGATTTCTATTTGAAATCGTAGTCTCAGAGTTCAAATCAGGCATACAAAACGATTTCTATTTGAAATCGTAGTCTCAGGTTCAAATCAGGCATACAAAACGATTTCTATTTGAAATCGTAGTCTTTACTAAGGTTCAAATCAGGCATACAAAACGATTTCTATTTGAAATCGTAGTCTTTAAGGTTCAAATCAGGCATACAAAACGATTTCTATTTGAAATCGTAGTCGCTACTAAGGTTCAAATCAGGCATACAAAACGATTTCTATTTGAAATCGTAGTCTTTACTTAAAGGTTCAAATCAGGCATACAAAACGATTTCTATTTGAAATCGTAGTCTTTACTAAGGTTCAAATCAGGCATACAAAACGATTTCTATTTGAAATCGTAGTCTTTACTAAGGTTCAAATCAGGCATACAAAACGATTTCTATTTGAAATCGTAGTCTTTACTAAGGTTCAAATCAGGCATACAAAACGATTTCTATTTGAAATCGTAGTCTCAGGTTCAAATCAGGCATACAAAACGATTTCTATTTGAAATCGTAGTCTCAAGTTCAAATCAGGCATACAAAACGATTTCTATTTGAAATCGTAGTCTTTACTAAGGTTCAAATCAGGCATACAAAACGATTTCTATTTGAAATCGTAGTCCTAAAATTCAAATCGGGCATACAAAACGATTTCTATTTGAAATCGTAGTCTCAGGTTCAAATCAGGCATACAAAACGATTTCTATTTGAAATCGTAGTCTTTACTAAGGTTCAAATCAGGCATACAAAACGATTTCTATTTGAAATCGTAGTCTAGGTTCAAATCAGGCATACAAAACGATTTCTATTTGAAATCGTAGTCTTTACTAAGGTTCAAATCAGGCATACAAAACGATTTCTATTTGAAATCGTAGTCTAAGGTTCAAATCAGGCATACAAAACGATTTCTATTTGAAATCTTAGTCTTTACTAAGGTTCAAATCAGGCATACAAAACGATTTCTATTTGAAATCGTAGTCTTTACTAAGGTTCAAATCAGGCATACAAAACGATTTCTATTTGAAATCGTAGTCTTTACTAAGGTTCAAATCGAGCATACAAAACGATTTCTATTTGAAATCGTAGTCTAAGGTTCAAATCAGGCATACAAAACGATTTCTATTTGAAATCGTAGTCTTTACTAAGGTTCAAATCAGGCATACAAAACGATTTCTATTTGAAATCGTAGTCTTTACTAAGGTTCAAATCAGGCATACAAAACGATTTCTATTTGAAATCGTAGTCTAAGTTCAAATCAGGCATACAAAACGATTTCTATTTGAAATCTTAGTCTTTACTAAGGTTCAAATCAGGCATATAAAACGATTTCTATTTGAAATCTTAGTCTTTACTAAGGTTCAAATCAGGCATACAAAACGATTTCTATTTGAAATCGTAGTCTTTACTAAGGTTCAAATCAGGCATACAAAACGATTTCTATTTGAAATCGTAGTCTAGGTTCAAATCAGGCATACAAAACGATTTCTATTTGAAATCGTAGTCTTTACTAAGGTTCAAATCAGGCATACAAAACGATTTCTATTTGAAATCGTAGTCTTTACTAAGGTTCAAATCAGGCATACAAAACGATTTCTATTTGAAATCGTAGTCTTTACTAAGGTTCAAATCAGGCATACAAAACGATTTCTATTTGAAATCGTAGTCTTTACTAAGGTTCAAATCAGGCATACAAAACGATTTCTATTTGAAATCGTAGTCTTACTAAGGTTCAAATCAGGCATACAAAACGATTTCTATTTGAAATCGTAGTCTAGGTTCAAATCAGGCATACAAAACGATTTCTATTTGAAATCGTAGTCTTTACTAAGGTTCAAATCAGGCATACAAAACGATTTCTATTTGAAATCGTAGTCTTTAAAAAAGGTTCAAATCAGGCATACAAAACGATTTCTATTTGAAATCGTAGTCTTTACTAAGGTTCAAATCGAGCCTTCAAAAACGATTTCTATTTGAAATCGTAGTCTTTACTAAGGTTCAAATCAGGCATACAAAACGATTTCTATTTGAAATCGTAGTCTTTACTAAGGTTCAAATCAGGCATACAAAACGATTTCTATTTGAAATCGTAGTCTTTACTAAGGTTCAAATCAGGCATACAAAACGATTTCTATTTGAAATCGTAGTCTTTACTAAAAAAAGGTTCCAAATCAGGCATACAAAACGATTTCTATTTGAAATCGTAGTCTTTAAAGGTTCAAATCAGGCATACAAAACGATTTCTATTTGAAATCGTAGTCTTTACTAAGGTTCAAATCGAGCATACAAAGCGATTTCTATTTGAAATCGTAGTCTTCTCTAAGGTTCAAATCAGGCATACAAAACGATTTCTATTTGAAATCGTAGTCTTTACTAAGGTTCAAATCAGGCATACAAAACGATTTATTTGAAATCGTAGTCTTTACTAAGGTTCAAATCAGGCATACAAAACGATTTCATTTGAAATCGTAGTCTTTTACTAGGTTCAAATCAGGCATACAAAACGATTTCTATTTGAAATCGTAGTCTTTACTAAGGTTCAAAATCAGGCATACAAAACGATTTCTATTTGAAATCGTAGTCTTTACTGCAAGGTTCAAATCAGGCATACAAAACGATTTCTATTTGAAATCGTAGTCTTCCTAAGGTTCAAATCAGGCATACAAAACGATTTCTATTTGAAATCGTAGTCTTTACTAAGGTTCAAATCAGGCATACAAAACGATTTCTATTTGAAATCGTAGTCTTTACTAGGTTCAAATCAGGCATACAAAACGATTTCTATTTGAAATCGTAGTCTTTACTAAGGTTCAAATCAGGCATACAAAACGATTTCTATTTGAAATCGTAGTCTTCCTGAGTTCAAATCAGGCATACAAAACGATTTCTATTTGAAATCGTAGTCTTCCTAAGGTTCAAAATCAGGCATACAAAACGATTTCTATTTGAAATCGTAGTCTTTACTAAGGTTCAAATCAGGCATACAAAACGATTTCTATTTGAAATCGTAGTCTTTACTAAGGTTCAAATCAGGCATACAAAACGATTTCTATTTGAAATCGTAGTCTTTACTAAGGTTCAAATCAGGCATACAAAACGATTTCTATTTGAAATCGTAGTCTTTACTAAGGTTCAAATCAGGCATACAAAACGATTTCTATTTGAAATCGTAGTCTTCTACTAAGGTTCAAATCAGGCATACAAAACGATTTCTATTTGAAATCGTAGTCTTTACTAAGGTTCAAATCAGGCATACAAAACGATTTCTTTGAAATCGTAGTCTAGGTTCAAATCAGGCATACAAAACGATTTCTATTTGAAATCGTAGTCTTTGCTAAGGTTCAAATCAGGCATACAAAACGATTTCTATTTGAAATCGTAGTCTAAGGTTCAAATCGGGCATACAAAACGATTTCTGTTGGAAATCGTAGTCTTTACTAAGGTTCAAATCAGGCATACAAAACGATTTCTATTTGAAATCGTAGTCTTTACTAAGGTTCAAATCAGGCATACAAAACGATTTCTATTTGAAATCGTAGTCTTTACTAAGGTTCAAATCAGGCAAAACGATTTCTATTTGAAATCGTAGTCTTTACTAAGGTTCAAATCAGGCATACAAAACGATTTCTATTTGAAATCGTAGTCTTTACTAAGGTTCAAATCAGGCATACAAAACGATTTCTATTTGAAATCGTAGTCTTTACTAAGGTTCAAATCAGGCATACAAAACGATTTCCATTTGAAATCGTAGTCTAAGGTTCAAATCAGGCATACAAAACGATTTCTATTTGGGAAATCGTAGTCTTTACTAAGGTTCAAATCAGGCATACAAAACGATTTCTATTTGAAATCGTAGTCTTTACTAAGGTTCAAATCAGGCATACAAAACGATTTCTATTTGAAATCGTAGTCTTTACTAAGGTTCAAATCAGGCATACAAAACGATTTCTATTTGAAATCGTAGTCTTTACTAAGGTTCAAATCAGGCATACAAAACGATTTCTATTTGAAATCGTAGTCTTTACTAAGGTTCAAATCAGGCATACAAAACGATTTCTGTTGAAATCGTAGTCTTTACTAAGGTTCAAATCAGGCATACAAAACGATTTCTATTTGAAATCGTAGTCTTTCTAAGGTTCAAATCAGGCATACAAAACGATTTCTATTTGAAATCGTAGTCTTTACTAAGGTTCAAATCAGGCATACAAAACGATTTCTATTTGAAATCGTAGTCTTTACTAAGGTTCAAATCAGGCATACAAAACGATTTCTATTTGAAATCGTAGTCTTTACTAAGGTTCAAATCAGGCATACAAAACGATTTCTATTTGAAATCGTAGTCTTACTAAGGTTCAAATCAGGCATACAAAACGATTTCTATTTGAAATCGTAGTCTTTACTAAGGTTCAAATCGAGCATACAAAACGATTTCTATTTGAAATCGTAGTCTTTACAAGAGTTCAAATCAGGCATACAAAACGATTTCTATTTGAAATCGTAGTCTTTACTAGGTTCAAATCAGGCATACAAAACGATTTCTATTTGAAATCGTAGTCTTTACTAAGGTTCAAATCAGGCATACAAAACGATTTCTATTTGAAATCGTAGTCTTCTACTAAGGTTCAAATCAGGCATACAAAACGATTTCTATTTGAAATCGTAGTCTTTACTAAGGTTCAAATCAGGCATACAAAACGATTTCTATTTGAAATCGTAGTCTTTACTAAGGTTCAAATCAGGCATACAAAACGATTTCTATTTGAAATCGTAGTCTTTACTAAGGTTCAAATCAGGCATACAAAACGATTTCTATTTGAAATCGTAGTCTTTACTAAGGTTCAAATCAGGCATACAAAACGATTTCTATTTGAAATCGTAGTCTAAGGTTCAAATCAGGCATACAAAACGATTTCTATTTGAAATCGTAGTCTTTACTAAGGTTCAAATCAGGCATACAAAACGATTTCTGGTATTTGAAATCGTAGTCTAGAGTTCAAATCGGGCATACAAAACGATTTCTATTTGAAATCGTAGTCTTTACTAAGGTTCAAATCAGGCATACAAAACGATTTCTATTTGAAATCGTAGTCTTTACTAAGGTTCAAATCAGGCATACAAAACGATTTCTATTTGAAATCGTAGTCTTTACTAAGGTTCAAATCAGGCATACAAAACGATTTCTATTTGAAATCGTAGTCTTTACTAAGGTTCAAATCAGGCATACAAAACGATTTCTATTTGAAATCGTAGTCTTTCTAAGGTTCAAATCAGGCATACAAAACGATTTCTATTTGAAATCGTAGTGCCCTATAAGGTTCAAATCAGGCATACAAAACGATTTCTATTTGAAATCGTAGTCTCAGGTTCAAATCAGGCATACAAAACGATTTCTATTTGAAATCGTAGTCTTCCTAAGGTTCAAATCAGGCATACAAAACGATTTCTATTTGAAATCGTAGTCTTTACTAAGGTTCAAATCAGGCATACAGCTTGATTTCTATTTGAAATCGTAGTCTTTAAAGGTTCAAATCAGGCATACAAAACGTTCTATTTGAAATCGCAGTCTTTACTAAGGTTCAAATCAGGCATACAAACGATTTCTATTTGAAATCGTAGTCTTTACTAAGGTTCAAATCAGGCATACAAAACGATTTCTATTTGAAATCGTAGTCTTTACTAAGGTTCAAATCAGGCATACAAAACGATTTCTATTTGAAATCGTAGTCTTTACTAAGGTTCAAATCAGGCATACAAAACGATTTCTATTTGAAATCTTAGTCTAGGTTCAAATCAGGCATACAAAACGATTTCTATTTGAAATCGTAGATCTTTAAGGTTCAAATCAGGCATACAAAACGATTTCTATTTGAAATCGTAGTCTTCTATAAGGTTCAAATCAGGCATACAAAACGATTTCTATTTGACATCGTAGTCTTTACTGGGTTCAAATCAGGCATACAAACGATTTCTATTTGAAATCGTAGTCTTTACTAAGGTTCAAATCAGGCATACAAAACGATTTCTATTTGAAATCGTAGTCTAAGGTTCAAATCGGGCATACAAAACGATTTCTATTTGAAATCGTAGTCTTTACTAAGGTTCAAATCAGGCATACAAAACGATTTCTATTTGAAATCGTAGTCTTTACTAAGGTTCAAATCAGGCATACAAAACGATTTCTATTTGAAATCGTAGTCTTTACTAAGGTTCAAATCAGGCATACAAAACGATTTCTATTTGAAATCGTAGTCTAGAGTTCAAATCAGGCATACAAAACGATTTCTATTTGAAATCGTAGTCTTTACTAAGGTTCAAATCAGGCATACAAAACGATTTCTATTTGAAATCGCGTGCTACTAAGGTTCAAATCAGGCATACAAAACGATTTCTATTTGAAATCGTAGTCTTTACTAAGGTTCAAATCAGGCATACAAAACGATTTCTATTTGAAATCGTAGTCTTTTTAAGGTTCAAATCAGGCATACAAAACGATTTCTATTTGAAATCGTAGTCTAGGTTCAAATCAGGCATACAAAACGATTTCTATTTGAAATCGTAGTCTTTACTAAGGTTCAAATCAGGCATACAAAACGATTTCTATTTGAAATCGTAGTCTTTACTAAGGTTCAAATCAGGCATACAAAACGATTTCTATTTGAAATCGTAGTCTTTACTAAGGTTCAAATCAGGCATACAAAACGATTTCTATTTGAAATCGTAGTCTTTACTAAGGTTCAAATCAGGCATACAAAACGATTTCTATTTGAAATCGTAGTCTTTACTAAGGTTCAAATCAGGCATACAAAACGATTTCTATTTGAAATCGTAGTCTACTAAGGTTCAAATCAGGCATACAAAACGATTTCTATTTGAAATCGTAGTCGCTACTAAGGTTCAAATCAGGCATACAAAACGATTTCTATTTGAAATCGTAGTCTTTACTAAGGTTCAAATCAGGCATACAAAACGATTTCTATTTGAAATCGTAGTCTTCCTAAGGTTCAAATCAGGCATACAAAACGATTTCTATTTGAAATCGTAGTCTTTACTAAGGTTCAAATCAGGCATGCAAAACGATTTCTATTTGAAATCGTAGTCTTTACTAAGGTTCAAATCAGGCATACAAAACGATTTCTATTTGAAATCGTAGTCTTACTAAGGTTCAAATCAGGCATACAAAACGATTTCTATTTGAAATCGTAGTCTTTACTAAGGTTCAAATCAGGCATACAAAACGTTTCTATTTGAAATCGTAGTCTTTACTAAGGTTCAAATCAGGCATACAAAACGATTTCTATTTGAAATCGTAGTCTTTACTAAGGTTCAAATCAGGCATACAAAACGATTTCTATTTGAAATCGTAGTCTTCCTAAGGTTCAAATCAGGCATACAAAACGATTTCTATTTGAAATCGTAGTCTTCCTAAGGAGTTCAAATCAGGCATACAAAACGATTTCTATTTGAAATCGTAGTCTTTACTAAGGTTCAAATCAGGCATACAAAACGATTTCTATTTGAAATCGTAGTCTCAGGTTCAAATCAGACATACAAAACGATTTCTATTTGAAATCGTAGTCTTTACTAAGAGTTCCAAATCAGGCATACAAAACGATTTCACAATTTGAAATCGTAGTCTTTAAGAGTTCAAATCAGGCATACAAAACGATTTCTATTTTGAAATCGTAGTCTTTTAAAGGTTCAAATCAGGCATACAAAACGATTTCTATTTGAAATCGTAGTCTTTACTAAGGTTCAAATCAGGCATACAAAACGATTTCTATTTGAAATCATCGTAGTCTTTACTAAAATCAGGCATACAAAACGATTTCTATTTGAAATCGTAGTCTTTACTAAGGTTCAAATCAGGCATACAAAACGATTTCTATTTGAAATCGTAGTCTTTACTAAGGTTCAAATCAGGCATACAAAAACGATTTCTATTTG
>JBBBDQ010027982.1:0-15336 GCA_037127315.1 Ascarosepion bandense | reverse complement strand
AATGATACATTATTCCAGTATAGAATCATACGCTTTTAATGATACATTATTCGAGTATAGAATCATACGCTTTTCATGATACATTATTCCAGTATAGAATCATACGCTTTTAATGATACATTATTCGAGTATAGAATCATACGCTTTTAATGATACATTATTCCAGTATAGAATCATACGCTTTTAATGATACATTATTCGAGTATAGAATCATACGCTTCTAATGATACATTATTCGAGTATAGAATCATACGCTTTTAATGATACATTATTCCAGTATAGAATCATACGCTTTTAATGATACATTATTCGAGTATAGAATCATACGCTTTTAATGATACATTATTCCAGTATAGAATCATACGCTTTTAATGATACATTATTCGAGTATAGAATCATACGCTTTTAATGATACATTATTCCAGTATAGAATCATACGCTTTTAATGATACATTATTCCAGTATAGAATCATACGCTTTTAATGATACATTATTCCAGTATAGAATCATACGCTTTTAATGATACATTATTCCAGTATAGAATCATACGCTTTTAATGATACATTATTCCAGTATAGAATCATACGCTTTTAATGATACATTATTCGAGTATAGAACCATACGCTTTTAATGATACATTATTCCAGTATAGAATCATACGCTTTTAATGATACATTATTCCAGTATAGAATCATACGCTTTTAATGATACATTATTCCAGTATAGAATCATACGCTTTTAATGATACATTATTCGAGTATAGAATCATACGCTTTTAATGATACATTATTCCAGTATAGAATCATACGCTTTTAATGATACATTATTCGAGTATAGAATCATACGCTTTTAATGGTACATTATTCCAGTATAGAATCATAAGCTTTTAATGATACATTATTCGAGTATAGAATCATACACTTTTAATGATACATTATTCGAGTATAGAATCATACGCTTTTAATGATACATTATTCGAGTATAGAATCATACGCTTTTAATGATACATTATTCCAGTATAGAATCATACGCTTTTAATGATACATTATTCCAGTATAGAATCATACGCTTTTAATGATACATTATTCCAATATAGAATCATACGCTTTTAATGATACATCATTCCAGTATAGAATCATACGCTTTTAATGATACATTATTCCAGTATAGAATCATACGCTTTTAATGATACATTATTCGAGTATAGAATCATAGGCTTTTAATGATACATTATTCCAGTATAGAATCATACGCTTTTAATGATACATAAATATTCGAGATATAGAATCATAGGCCGGAATGATATATTTATTCCAGTATAGAATCATACGCTTTTAATGATACATTATTCGAGTATAGAATCATACGCTTTTAATGATACATTATTCCAGTATAGAATCATACGCTTTTAATGATACATTATTCCAGTATAGAATCATACGCTTTTAATGATACATTATTCGAGTATAGAATCATACGCTTTTAATGATACATTATTCCAGTATAGAATCATACGCTTTTAATGATACATTATTCCAGTATAGAATCATACGCTTTTAATGATACATTATTCCAGTATAGAATCATACGCTTTTAATGATACATTATTCCAGTATAGAATCATACGCTTTTAATGATACATTATTCCAGTATAGAATCATACGCTTTTAATGATACATTATTCGAGTATAGAATCATACGCTTTTAATGATACATTATTCGAGTATAGAATCATACGCTTTTAATGATACATTATTCGAGTATAGAATCATACGCTTTTAATGATACATTATTCCAGTATAGAATCATACGCTTTTAATGATACATTATTCCAGTATAGAATCATACGCTTTTAATGATACATTATTCGAGTATAGAATCATACGCTTTTAATGATACATTATTCCAGTATAGAATCATACACTTTTAATGATACATTATTCGAGTATAGAATCATAAGCTTTTAATGATACATTATTCCAGTATAGAATCATACGCTTTTAATGATACATTATTCGAGGATAGAATCATACACTTTTAATGATACATTATTCGAGTATAGAATCATACGCTTTCAATGATACATTATTCGAGTATAGAATCATACGCTTTTAATGATACATTATTCGAGTATAAAATCATACGCTTTTAATGATACATTATTCCAGTATAGAATCATACGCTTTTAATGATACATTATTCCAGTATAGAATCATATACGCTTTTAATGATACATTATTCCAATATAGAATCATACGCTTTTAATGATACATTATTCCAGTATAGAATCATACGCTTTTAATGATACATTATTCCAGTATAGAATCATACGCTTTTAATGATACATTATTCGAGTATAGAATCATAGGCTTTTAATGATACATTATTCCAGTATAGAATCATACGCTTTTAATGATACATTATTCGAGTATAGAATCATAGGCTTTTAATGATACATTATTCCAGTATAGAATCATACGTTTTAATGATACATTATTCGAGTATAGAATCATACGCTTTTAATGATACATTATTCCAGTATATAGAATCATACGCTTTTAATGATACATTATTCCAGTATAGAATCATACGCTTTTAATGATACATTATTCGAGTCTAGAATCATACGCTTTTAATGATACATTATTCCAGTATAGAAGTACGCTTTTAATGATACATTATTCCAGTATAGAATCATACGCTTTTAATGATACATTATTCGAGTATAGAATCATACGCTTTTAATGATACATTATTCCAGTATAGAATCATACGCTTTTAATGATACATTATTCAAGTATAGAATCATACGCTTTTAATGATACGTTATTCGAGTATAGAATCATACGCTTTTAATGATACATTATTCGAGTATAGAATCATACGCTTTAATGATACATTATTCGAGTAGCAGAATCATGATTATTGAAAGATACATTATTCGAGTATAGAATCATACGCTTTTAATGATACATTATTCCAGTATAGAATCATACGCTTTTAATGATACATTATTCGAGTATAGAATCATACGCTTTTAATGATACATTATTCGAGTATAGAATCATACGCTTTTAATGATACATTATTCCAGTATAGAATCATACGCTTTTCAATGGATACATTATTTATATAGAATCATACGCTTTTAATGATACATTATTCCAGTATAGAATCATACGCTAATGATACATTATTCCAGTATAGAATCATACGCTTTTAATGATACATTATTCCAGTATAGAATCATACGCTTTTAATGATACATTATTCCAGTATAGAATCATACGCTTTTAATGATACATTATTCCGAGTATAGAATCATACGCTTTTCATGATACATTATTCCAGTATAGAATCATACGCTTTTAATGATACATTATTCGAGTATAGAATCATACGCTTTTAATGATACATTATTCCAGTATAGAATCATACGCTTTTAATGATACATTATTCGAGTATAGAATCATACGCTTTTAATGATACATTATTCGAGTATAGAATCATACGCTTTTAATGATACATTATTCCAGTATAGAATCATACGCTTGTAATGATACATTATTCGAGTATAGAATCATACGCTTTTAATGATACATTATTCCAGTATAGAATCATACGCTTTTAATGATACATTATTCGAGTATAGAATCATACGCTTTTAATGATACATTATTCCAGTATAGAATCATACGCTTTTAATGATACATAATACCTGTGTATAGAACTATACGCTTTTAATGATACATTATTCCAGTATAGAATCATACGCTTTTAATGATACATTATTCCAGTATAGAATCATACGCTTTTAATGATACATTATTCCAGTATAGAATCATACGCTTTTAATGATACATTATTCGAGTATAGAACCATACGCTTTTAATGATACATTATTCCAGTATAGAATCATACGCTTAATGATACATTATTCCAGTATAGAATCATACGCTTTTAATGATACATTATTCCAGTATAGAATCATACGCTTTTAATGATACATTATTCGAGTATAGAATCATACGCTTTTAATGATACATTATTCCAGTATAGAATCATACGCTTTTAACGATACATTATTCGAGTATAGAATCATACGCTTTTAATGATACATTATTCCAGTATAGAATCATACGCTTTTAATGATACATTATTCGAGTATAGAATCATACACTTTTAATGATACATTATTCGAGTATAGAATCATACGCTTTTAATGAAGCATTATTCGAGTATAGAATCATACGCTTTTAATGATACATTATTCGAGTATAGAATCATACGCTTTTAACATACATTATTCCAGTATAGAATCATACGCTTTTAATGATACATTATTCCAATATAGAATCATACGCTTTTAATGATACATTATTCCAGTATAGAATCATACGCTTTTAATGATACATTATTCTAGTATAGAATCATACGCTTTTAATGATACATTATTCGAGTATAGAATCATAGGCTTTTAATGATACATTATTCCAGTATAGAATCATACGCTTTTAATGATACATTATTCGAGTATAGAATCATAGGCTTTAATGATACATTATTCCAGTATAGAATCATACGCTTTTAATGATACATTATTCGAGTATAGAATCATACGCTTTTAATGATACATTATTCCAGTATAGAATCATACGCTTTTAATGATACATTATTCCAGTATAGAATCATACGCTTTTAATGATACATTATTCGAGTCTAGAATCATACGCTTTTAATGATACATTATTCCAGTATAGAATCATACGCTTTTAATGATACATTATTCCAGTATAGAATCATACGCTTTTAATGATACATTATTCGAGTCTAGAATCATACGCTTTTAATGATACATTATTCCAGTATAGAATCATACGCTTCTTAATGATACATTATTCCAGTATAGAATCATACGCTTTTAATGATACATTATTCGAGTATAGAATCATACGCTTTTAATGATACATTATTCGAGTATAGAATCATACGCTTTTAATGATACATTATTCGAGTATAGAATCATACGCTTTTAATGATACATTATTCCAGTATAGAATCATACGCTTTTAATGATACATTATTCCAGTATAGAATCATACGCTTTTAATGATACATTATTCGAGTATAGAATCATACGCTTTTAATGATACATTATTCGAGTATAGAATCATACGCTTCTTTAATGATACATTATTCCAGTATAGAATCATACGCTTTTAATGATACATTATTCGAGTATAGAATCATACGCTTTTAATGATACATTATTCCAGTATAGAATCATACGCATTTAATGATACATTATTCCAGTATAGAATCATACGCTTTTAATGATACATTATTCCAGTATAGAATCATACGCTTTTAATGATACATTATTCCAGTATAGAATCATAAGCTTTTAATGATACATTATTCGAGTATAGAATCATACGCTTTTAATGATACATTATTCCAGTATAGAATCATACGCTTTTAATGATACATTATTCGAGTATAGAATCATACGCTTTTAATGATACATTATTCCAGTATAGAATCATACGCTTTTAATGATACATTATTCGAGTATAGAATCATACGCTTTTAATGATACATTATTCGAGTATAGAATCATACGCTTTTAATGATACATTATTCAGTATAGAATCATACGCTTTTAATGATACATTATTCGAGTATAGAATCATACGCTTTTAATGATACATTATTCCAGTATAGAATCATACGCTTTTAATGATACATTATTCCAGTATAGAATCATACGCTTTTAATGATACATTATTCGAGTATAGAATCATACGCTTTTAATGATACATTATTCCAGTATAGAATCATACGCTTTTAATGATACATTATTCCAGTATAGAATCATACGCTTTTAATGATACATTATTCGAGTATAGAATCATACGCTTTTAATGATACATTATTCGAGTATAGAATCATACGCTTTTAATGATACATTATTCCAGTATAGAATCATACGCTTTTAATGATACATTATTCGAGTATAGAATCATACGCTTTTAATGATACATTATTCCAGTATAGAATCTACGCTTTTTAATGATACATTATTCGAGTATAGATTCCTACGCTTTTAATGATACATTATTCGAGTATAGAATCATACGCTTTTAATGATACATTATTCCAGTATAGAATCATACGCTTTTAATGACACATTATTGGAGTATAGAATCATACGCTTTTAATGATACATTATTGGAGTATAGAATCATACGCTTTTAATGATACATTATTCGAGTATAGAATCATACGCTTTTAATGATACATTATTCCAGTATAGAATCAGACGCTTTTAATGATACATTATTCGAGTATAGAATCATACGCTTTTAAAGATATATTATTCGAGTATAGAATCATACGCTTTTAATGATACATTATTCCAGTATAGAATCATACGCTTTTAATGATACATTATTCGAGTATAGAATCATACGCTTTTAATGATACATTATTCCAGTATAGAATCATACGCTTTTAATGATACATTATTCGGAGTATAGAATCATACGCTTTTAATGATACATTATTCCAGTATAGAATCATACGCTTTTAATGATACATTATTCGAGTATAGAATCATACGCTTTTAATGATACATTATTCGAGTATAGAATCATACGCTTTTAATGATACATTATTCCAGTATAGAATCATACGCTTTTAATGATACATTATTCCAGTATAGAATCATACGCTTTTAATGATACATTATTCGAGTATAGAATCATACGCTTTTAATGATACATTATTCCAGTATAGAATCATACGCTTTTAATGATACATTATTCCAGTATAGAATCATACGCTTTTAATGATACATTATTCGAGTATAGAATCATACGCTTTTAATGATACATTATTCGAGTATAGAATCATACGCTTTTAATGATACATTATTCCAGTATAGAATCATACGCTTTTAATGATACATTATTCGAGTATAGAATCATACGCTTTTAATATATTATTCTGTGAGACCCATACGCTTTTAATGAGAACATTATTCGAGTATAGACCTTATGTGTTTTTAATGATACATTATTCGAGTATAGAATCATACGCTTTTAATGATACATTATTCCAGTATAGTGAATCATACGCTTTTAGTGACACATTATTGGAGTATAGAATCATACGCTTTGATGATACATTATTGGAGTATAGAATCATACGCTTTTAATGATACAATTATTCACAGTATAGAATCATACGCTTTTAATGATACATTATTCCAGTATAGAATCAGACGTGGGCTTTTAATGATACATTATTCGAGTATAGAATCATACGCTTTTAAAGATATATTATTCGAGTATAGAATCATACGCTTTTAATGATACATTATTCCAGTATAGAATCATACGCTTTTAATGATACATTATTCGAGTATAGAATCATACGCTTTTAATGATACATTATTCCAGTATAGAATCATACGCTTTTAATGATACATTATTCGAGTATAGAATCATACGCTTTTAATGATACATTATTCCAGTATAGAATCATACGCTTTTAATGATACATTATTCGAGTATAGAATCATACGCTTTTAATGATACATTATTCCAGTATAGAATCATACGCTTTTAATGATACATTATTCCAGTATAGAATCATACGCTTTTAATGATACATTATTCGAGTATAGAATCATACGCTTTTAATGATACATTATTCCAGTATAGAATCATACGCTTTTAATGATACATTATTCGAGTATAGAATCATACGCTTTTAATGATACATTATTCCAGTATAGAATCATACGCTTTTAATGATACATTATTCGAGTCTAGAATCATACGCTTTTAATGATACATTATTCCAGTATAGAATCATACGCTTTTAATGATACATTATTCCAGTATAGAATCATACGCTTTTAATGATACATTATTCGAGTATAGAATCATACGCTTTTAATGATACATTATTCGAGTATAGAATCATACGCTTTTAATGATACATTATTCGAGTATAGATTCATACGCTTTTAATGATACATTATTCGAGTATAGAATCATACGCTTTTAATGATACATTAGTCGAGTATAGAATCATACGCTTTTAATGATACATTATTGGAGTATAGAATCATACGCTTTTAATGATACATTATTCCAGTATAGAATCATACGCTTTTAATGATACATTATTCGAGTATAGAATCATACGCCTTTAATGATACATTATTCCAGTATAGAATCATACGCTTTTAATGATACATTATTCCAGTATAGAATCATACGCTTTTAATGATACATTATTCGAGTATAGAATCATACGCTTTTAATGATACATTATTCGAGTATAGAATCATACGCTTTTAATGATACATTATCTCCAGTATAGAATCATACGCTTTTAATGATACATTATTCGAGTATAGAATCATACGCTTTTAATGATACATTATTCCAGTATAGAATCATACGCTTTTAATGATACATTATTCGAGTCTAGAATCATACGCTTTTAATGATACATTATGCCAGTATAGAATCATACGCTTTTAATGATACATTATTCGAGCATAGAATCATACGCTTTTAATGATACATTATTCGAGTATAGAATCATACGCTTTTAATGATACATTATTCCAGTATAGAATCATACGCTTTTAATGATACATTATTCGAGTATAGAATCATACGCTTTTAATGATACATTATTCGAGTATAGAATCATACGCTTTTAATGATACATTATTCGAGTCTAGAATCATACGCTTTTAATGATACATTATTCCAGTATAGAATCATACGCTTTTAATGATACATTATTCCAGTATAGAATCATACGCTTTTAATGATACATTATTTGAGTATAGAATCATACGCTTTTAATGATACATTATTCCAGTATAGAATCATACGCTTTTAATGATACATTATTCCAGTATAGAATCATACGCTTTTAATGATACATTATTCCAGTATAGAATCATACGCTTTTAATGATACATTATTCCAGTATAGAATCATACGCTTTAATGATACATTATTCCAGTATAGAATCATACGCTTTTAATGACACATTATTCCAGTATAGAATCATACGCTTTTAATGATACATTATTCGAGTATAGAATCATACGCTTTTAATGATACATTATTCGAGTATAGAATCATACGCTTTTAATGATACATTATTCCAGTATAGAATCATACGCTTTTAATGATACATTATTCGAGTATAGAATCATACGCTTTTAATGATACATTATTCCAGTATAGAATCATACGCTTTTAATGATACATTATTCGAGTATAGATTCCTACGCTTAATGATACATTATTCGAGTATAGAATCATACGCTTTTAATGATACATTATTCGAGTATAGAATCATACGCTTTTAATGACACATTATTGGAGTATAGAATCATACGCTTTTAATGATACATTATTGAGCATAGAATCATACGCTTTTAATGATACATTATTCGAGTATAGAATCATACGCTTTTAATGATACATTATTCCAGTATAGAATCATACGCTTTTAATGATACATTATCTGAGTATAGAATCATACGCTTTTAATGATATATTATTCGAGTATAGAATCATACGCTTTTAATGATACATTATTCCAGTATAGAATCATACGCTTTTAATGATACATTATTCGAGTATAGAATCATACGCTTTTAATGATACATTATTCCAGTATAGAATCATACGCTTTTAATGATACATTATTCGAGTATAGAATCATACGCTTTTAATGATACATTATTCCAGTATAGAATCATACGCTTTTAATGATACATTATTCGAGTATAGAATCATACGCTTAATGATACATTATTCGAGTATAGAATCATACGCTTTTAATGATACATTATTCCAGTATAGAATCATACGCTTTTAATGATACATTATTCGAGTATAGAATCATACGCTTTTAATGATACATTATTCCAGTATAGAATCATACGCTTTTAATGATATATTATTCCAGTATAGAATCATACGCTTTTAATGATACATTATTCCAGTATAGAATCATACGCTTTTAATGATACATTATTCGAGTCTAGAATCATACGCTTTTAATGATACATTATTCCAGTATAGAATCATACGCTTTTAATGATACATTATTCCAGTATAGAATCATACGCTTTTAATGATACACATTCGAGTATAGAATCATACGCTTTTAATGATACATTATTCCAGTATAGAATCATACGCTTTTAATGATACATTATTCGGCATAGAATCATACGCTTTTAATGATACATTATTCGAGTATAGAATCATACGCTTTTAATGATACATTAGTCGACTATAGAATCATACGCTTTTAATGATACATTATTGGAGTATAGAATCATACGCTTTTAATGATACATTATTCCAGTATAGAATCATACGCTTTTAATGATACATTATTCGAGTATAGAATCATACGCTTTTAATGATACATTATTCCAGTATAGAATCATACGCTTTTAATGATACATTATTCCAGTATAGAATCATACGCTTTTAATGATACATTATTCGAGTATAGAATCATACGCTTTTAATGATACATTATTCGAGTATAGAATCATACGCTTTTAATGATACATTATTCCAGTATAGAATCATATGCTTTTAATGATACATTATTCGAGTATAGAATCATACGCTTTTAATGATACATTATTCCAGTATAGAATCATACGCTTTTAATGATACATTATTCGAGTCTAGAATCATACGCTTTTAATGATACATTATTCCAGTATAGAATCATACGCTTTTAATGATACATTATTCGAGCATAGAATCATACGCTTTTAATGATACATTATTCGAGTATAGAATCATACGCTTTTAATGATACATTATTCCAGTATAGAATCATACGCTTTTAATGATACATTATTCGAGTATAGAATCATACGCTTTTAATGATACATTATTCCAGTATAGAATCATACGCTTTTAATGATACATTATTCGAGTCTAGAATCATACGCTTTTAATGATACATTATTCCAGTATAGAATCATACGCTTTTAATGATACATTATTCCAGTATAGAATCATACGCTTTTAATGATACATTATTCGAGTATAGAATCATACGCTTTTAATGATACATTATTCCAGTATAGAATCATACGCTTTTAATGATACATTATTCCAGTATAGAATCATACGCTTTTAATGATACATTATTCCAGTATAGAATCATACGCTTTTAATGATACATTATTCGAGTATAGAATCATACGCTTTTAATGATACATTATTCCAGTATAGAATCATACGCTTTTAATGACACATTATTCCAGTATAGAATCATACGCTTTTAATGATACATTATTCGAGTATAGAATCATACGCTTTTAATGATACATTATTCGAGTATAGAATCATACGCTTTTAATGATACATTATTCCAGTATAGAATCATACGCTTTTAATGATACATTATTCGAGTATAGAATCATACGCTTTTAATGATACATTATTCCAGTATAGAATCATACGCTTTTAATGATACATTATTCGAGTATAGATTCCTAAGCTTTTAATGATACATTATTCGAGTATAGAATCATACGCTTTTAATGATACATTATTCGAGTATAGAATCATACGCTTTTAATGATACATTATTGGAGTATAGAATCATACGCTTTTAATGATACATTATTGGAGTATAGAATCATACGCTTTTAATGATACATTATTCCAGTATAGAATCATACGCTTTTAATGATACATTATTCGAGTATAGAATCATACGCTTTTAATGATACATTATTCCAGTATAGAATCATACGCTTTTAATGATACATTATTCGAGTATAGAATCATACGCTTTTAATGATACATTATTCCAGTATAGAATCATACGCTTTTAATGATACATTATTCGAGTATAGAATCATACGCTTTTAATGATACATTATTCCAGTATAGAATCATACGCTTTTAATGATACATTATTCCAGTATAGAATCATACGCTTTTAATGATACATTATTCGAGTATAGAATCATACGCTTTCAATGATACATTATTCCAGTATAGAATCATACGCTTTTAATGATACATTATTCGAGATACAGAATCCACATGCTTTTAATGATACATTATTCCAGTATAGAATCATACGCTTTTAATGATACATTATTCGAGTCTAGAATCATACGCTTTTAAAGATACATTATTCCAGTATAGAATCATACGCTTTTAATGATACATTATTCCAGTATAGAATCATACGCTTTTAATGATACATTATTCCAGTATAGAATCATACGCTTTTAATGATACGTTATTCCAGTATAGAATCATACGCTTTTAATGATACATTATTCCAGTATAGAATCATACGCTTTTAATGATACATTATTCGAGTATAGATTCATACGCTTTTAATGATACATTATTCGAGTATAGAATCATACGCTTTTAATGATACATTAGTCGAGTATAGAATCATACGCTTTTAATGATACATTATTGGAGTATAGAATCATACGCTTTTAATGATACATTATTCCAGTATAGAATCATACGCTTTTAATGATACATTATTCGAGTATAGAATCATACGCTTTTAATGATACATTATTCCAGTATAGAATCATACGCTTTTAATGATACATTATTCCAGTATAGAATCATACGCTTTTAATGATACATTATTCGAGTATAGAATCATACGCTTTTAATGATACATTATTCGAGTATAGAATCATACGCTTTTAATGATACATTATTCCAGTATAGAATCATACGCTTTTAATGATACATTATTCGAGTATAGAATCATACGCTTTTAATGATACATTATTCCAGTATAGAATCATACGCTTTTAATGATACATTATTCCAGTATAGAATCATACGCTTTAATGATACATTATTCCAGTATAGAATCATACGCTTTTAATGACACATTATTCCAGTATAGAATCATACGCTTTTAATGATACATTATTCGAGTATAGAATCATACGCTTTTAATGATACATTATTCCAGTATAGAATCATACGCTTTTAATGATACATTATTCCAGTATAGAATCATACGCTTTTAATGATACATTATTCCAGTATAGAATCATACGCTTTTAATGATACATTATTCCAGTATAGAATCATACGCTTTTAATGATACATTATTCGAGTATAGAATCATACGCTTTTAATGATACATTATTCCAGTATAGAATCATACGCTTTTAATGATACATTATTCGAGTCTAGAATCATACGCTTTTAATGATACATTATTCGAGTATAGAATCATACGCTTTTAATGATACATTATTCCAGTATAGAATCATACGCTTTTAATGATACATTATTCGAGTATAGAATCATACGCTTTTAATGATACATTATTCCAGTATAGAATCATACGCTTTTAATGATACATTATTCGAGTCTAGAATCATACGCTTTTAATGATACATTATTCCAGTATAGAATCATACGCTTTTAATGATACATTATTCGAGTCTAGAATCATACGCTTTTAATGATACATTATTCGAGTCTAGAATTACATATTTTTAATGATACATTATTCCAGTATAGAATCATACGCTTTTAATGATACATTATTCCAGTATAGAATCATACGCTTTTAATGATACATTATTCCAGTATAGAATCATACGCTTTTAATGATACATTATTCCAGTATAGAATCATACGCTTTTAATGATACATTATTCGAGTATAGAATCATACGCTTTTAATGATACATTATTCCAGTATAGAATCATACGCTTTTAATGATACATTATTCCAGTATAGAATCATACGCTTTTAATGATACATTATTCCAGTATAGAATCATACGCTTTTAATGATACATTATTCCAGTATAGAATCATACGCTTTTAATGATACATTATTCGAGTATAGAATCATACGCTTTTAATGATACATTATTCCAGTATAGAATCATACGCTTTTAATGATACATTATTCCAGTATAGAATCATACGCTTTTAATGATACATTATTCCAGTATAGAATCATACGCTTTTAATGATACATTATTCCAGTATAGAATCATACGCTTTTAATGACACATTATTCCAGTATAGAATCATACGCTTTTAATGATACATTATTCGAGTATAGAATCATACGCTTTTAATGACACATTATTCGAGTATAGAATCATACGCTTTTAATGATACATTATTCCAGTATAGAATCATACGCTTTTAATGATACATTATTCGAGTATAGAATCATACGCTTTTAATGATACATTATTCCAGTATAGAATCATACGCTTTTAATGATACATTATTCGAGTATAGATTCCTACGCTTTTAATGATACATTATTGGAGTATAGAATCATACGCTTTAATGATACATTATTCGAGTATAGAATCATACGCTTTTAATGATACATTATTGGAGTATAGAATCATACGCTTTTAATGATACATTATTGGAGTATAGAATCATACGCTTTTAATGATACATTATTCGAGTATAGAATCATACGCTTTTAATGATACATTATTCCAGTATAGAATCATACGCTTTTAATGATACATTATTCGAGTATAGAATCATACGCTTTTAATGATACATTATTCGAGTATATACATTCCAGTATAGAATCATACGCTTTTAATGATACATTATTCGAGTATAGAATCATACGCTTTTAATGATACATTATTCCAGTATAGAATCATACGCTTTTAATGATACATTATTCGAGTATAGAATCATACGCTTTTAATGATACATTATTCCAGTATAGAATCATACGCTTTTAATGATACATTATTCCAGTAGAGAATCATACGCTTTTAATGATACATTATTCCAGTATAGAATCATACGCTTTTAATGATACATTATTCCAGTATAGAATCATACGCTTTTAATGATACATTATTCCAGTATAGAATCATACGCTTTTAATGATACATTATTCCAGTATAGAATCATACGCTTTTAATTATACATTATTCGAGTATAGAATCATACGCTTTTAATGATACATTATTCCAGTATAGAATCATACGCTTTTAATGATACATTATTCGAGTCTAGAATCATACGCTTTTAATGATACATTATTCCAGTATAGAATCATACGCTTTTAATGATACATTATTCCAGTATAGAATCATACGCTTTTAATGATACATTATTCGAGTATAGAATCATACGCTTTTAATGATACATTATTCCAGTATAGAATCATACGCTTTTAATGATACATTATTCGAGTATAGATTCATACGCTTTTAATGATACATTATTCGAGTATAGAATCATACGCTTTTAAT
>JBBBDQ010027979.1:0-20351 GCA_037127315.1 Ascarosepion bandense | reverse complement strand
CGGCAACCAGCCTACCGCAGAAAGCAATGGTAACTTGCTGCGGGATAATATTCTGCCCAGTCAGTCATGTCTATTTCGAGACATGATCGCCCAAGCGTGTATCACGTATGGCACTTAACTGAGTGACATATATTAGCTTTACTACAACCCCGCTCTTCCTCAGACTTGTTGTCTTCTTTATGATCAGAGTCAAATTAAACAGCATTTTGACAGAAAATATAACATTGTAGTTAATATTAGACAGATTTTTGGCGATAACACAATAATTCTCACTCATACGCACAGTAAAATGTGACCTTCAGATAGTGGAGGTCATATTAAATCAAATTAATAAAATCACATTTCACTCTTGTCAGAACACATTACATTTCATTTAGACATATAGTTCTGTTAAAGTTTGTTTATGTTAACGACCCTGTAACCTCTCTGAAGTTGGCTTACCACCAGTATAATGAAATAAGTATTCAAATGTTGGACAACTTTGTCTGTATTTTTTCATAAAATTAAAGACAAATACTGTGTATGGAACGGCACATGATTAAACATAATAGACATTCATTTTCTGTTATATTTATTAGTACATATATATATATATAGTGGGTGAGTGCGCACACAAGTACATATTCACAGATACTTATATATATATAAGTTTTAATTTAAAGTGATAAAATAAAATTATTGTTTTATGAAATTCTGAGTAACTTCCCTTGATTTTCACAAGTAGCAGGGAAATATTCGTGTACTATATAATTGTCAGTCAAACACAAAAAGTTTCATAGTTCAAAATAGAGGGAGTGTGTTAGCAATTTGAAGGGCATTTTGACCAATGTATATTATTGTTTTTCTCATACTGGTTTATTAATTGTATTTCATATTACTTGTTTCTCATCATAATTTAATTTCTGCTATGTCCCCACAACCTACTAAGTCTGCAGAAAGACATAAGTCAGTTAATGGAGTGTTGTTATGGCTACATTTCATTAGTTTTTTTCTCTCACATATTATTCTTATTATGTCATTTTTCATTATAATTCGATTTCTGCTATGGTTGCACTACCAACCAAGTCTGTGAAACATTATGCAGCTCGTTTTGTGTTGTTATTGCTCCATTTCATATTTTTAATATCGCCCTAACATCTCTAGCGTTACAGAAATAAGGTCTCCTTAGTTTGTTGGCTGTATTGAACAAGATAATTTTTGTATATCTCTTAATTCTCTTTTGTATATCTCTGAAGCTTAAGGTTTCAGGGATTCTTTCAATATACATTTTTTTGTTCCATTCTTTATCATTTCAAGTGCCCCCACTCTCACTGTTACGATACTTGTTTTCAATTTCTACATTTTTCGCTTTCAATTTCCATGTTTCTATATATTCAGAACACATTACATTTCATTTAGACATATAGTTCTGATAACGTTGACTTTATGTTAACGACCATGTAACCTCTCTGAAGTTGGATTACAACCAGCCTAATGAAAAATGTATTAAAATATTGGACAACTTTTGTCTGTATTTTTACCTAAATTTAAAGGCAAATACTGTGTATATAACGGCACATGATTAAACATACTAGATATTCATTTTTCTGTTATGATTATTAGTATATATATATATATATATACATATATATAGTATATATATATTAGTATATATATATATATATAGTATATATATACTATAGTATATATATATATATGCATAGTGGGTGAGTGCGCACACAAATACATATGCACACATATTTTTATATATAAGATTTAATTTAAATTATTGTTTGTAAATTCAAGAGTAACTTCCCTTGATTTTCTCAAGTGGCAGGGAAATATTGTTATGTACTATATAATTGTCAATCAAAGCCAAAACGTTTCATAGTTGAAAATTGACGGAGCCTTTTAGCATTTGAAGGGCATGTTAACCGATGTATATGGATTGTTTTTCTCATCTTGGTTTATTAATTGTATTTCATATTACTTTTTTTCATCATAATTTAATTTCTGCTATGTCCCCACAACCGACTAAGTCTGCAGAAAGACATAAGTCCAGTTAGTGGAAGTGTTGTTATGGCTACATTTCATTATTTTTTTATCTCAGTTCCGATTGTCGCTTCCGATTCTGGAGTCTACTGCTGATATGCTAACGAACATCACCGAGTATATATACCAGGCTCTCGACAAGAATGGTGAAGCCCGAACTGTCGCCCTGGATATCTCTAAAGCATTCGACAGAGTATGGCATGCCGGCCTTCTACTTAAACTGCGAAGCTACGGCATTGCTGGACTTTTGTTGGACTTAATCCAGTCATTCCTCTCCAACCGCACACTGAAGGTGGTTTTAAACGGACATACCTCACTCCAGAACTACCCCACAAAGCAGGTGTCCCCCAACGCTCTATCCTAGGTCCTACGCTCTTTCTAATCTACATCAATGTTCTCCCCGATGCCATAAGATCACAAACGGGCATGTATACCGATGATACCACAGTATACGCTCGCCTCGATCAAAAAACTGGTGTTGATGACAAGGCGAACCTCGCGGCCGAGCATGAGAAGGACCTCCAATCCGTGTTGGTTTAGAGGGTAGAAAATGCAATCCTTCCAAAACGAAGCTGCTGTCAAATAACAACCACAGACGATCGCACCTTCCTCCCATTAGCATGGAACAGGCATGCCGCGCAGAGAGCAAAACACTACGCCTGCTTGGCCTGACACTCTCAGCGGACCGCAAGTGGAATGACTACGTCGAATCCATCTATCCTGCACTTATACAAATCTACCATCCGCCCGTGTTTGAATACTGTTGCCACATCTGGTCGGATGCCCCTTCTATTCTCCTCGGGCTTCTTGACAAAATACAGCAAAAAAAGTCTCTAATGTGATTGATACCGACTTAGCTGACCGCCTGCAGTCACTCTCTAACCGGCTGACGTGGCTTTTGTGATTCTTCTGTAAATAATTTCATGGCTTCTGCTCTGATGAACTTAAATTACTGGTGCCCCATAGGTGTGAGTTTGCACGAGATAATAGATTGGCAACTTCGTCCCACCCTTTACAGTAAAACCGATGAAATGTAACCGCAATTTCTACTCCAAGAGCTTCTTTTTTTTTTGCAATTCCCGGCTGTGGAATTCCCTTGCACATGCTTTTAATTTTTGAAATTGTAATAATTCATAAACATTCAAATAATATTTCAAAAGTATTTTTAGATATAGGGCTGTTACGTTATAAATTAAAGACTATATTTACTAATAGAAAATTGGAAATTTATCACAAATCATCGAGCCATCTAGCCCATATTGTTTTCCTAGTACTATTATAACACATCTTCCATTTCTGTGGAGGGAAAGGTCATTTCCAATTTTTACCTCTTTTTCCTGTAAAATTTTACATCGGTTTGAAAGATCTTTTTTGTCTGTAGAGTCTTGATCTTTTCTCATAGCCTTTAGTTCTATTGTCTGATTTATTTTTCCTTAGTTGATAGGATTAGTGATTCCTAAATTTATTGTATTGCTAATATTACTGATCAGTACGATGACTGACGAATCTGTTAAAGAGTTTCTTTTGCGTACATATCTTAAAGCAATTCCCGTAGAAATATCTGTTAGGAATTTACGCTAGATTTTTAGTTGATTGAAGGTAACACAACTTATTATTGTTCATTAAAGCACAAAGAGGCTTAAGTAATTAAATAATGCCATAGTTTTATTGCATTTTTTATCAAATGGGTGAGCAAAATGTTGGGAAAGATAATTGATTATTTACACTCTCCAATAAATTTTGCGTTCAACTAATTAAACCAATTTTGATTATAAAATTTAATTTCGTAAAACCAGGAATGTGTTTTTACAGAGGAGTGCTGGGAATACTATAGATATTCCTTTGTTTAAAGAAAAATGAAAATGAAGAACTGATATTTATACTTAATATCAGTTAGAGATTAAATTTAGATATGAGAAAGAAGGATCGAAAAAATTGGCGGTAAATTTATTGGAAAGAAATAGGAACAGAAAAGCAGTATGAAACAATATTAACGAGATCGTGTAAATAACTGTCGGAACCAGGAGTTGGATAGATATTGAAATGACAACCTTTTAAGCTCTAAAAAAAGATAAAAATGTCGTGGAGAGCCATGATCGTTAATATCTTCATGAACCACGGTATGTACAAGGGAGTCAAAAGTCAAGGTTTTGCCTCATCTGCCGACGTCAGCATGATCGTTTTGAATAAAAGTCTTTGAATAACCTTTGGGAGAAAGTGTTCTAATAATGAATAGTTAAGAATTTTTCAACGAAGGTCAATCAAAATCTGGTGAGAAATGAAAAGTTAATATAAAAATCTGCCAAACAAAAAAAAGATGTAAGCAAGATTCTTTGAAATATCGAATAAGTTAAAAAGATATTTTACTTTTTGTTTGTCTTTCAATAATTAAATCTGCAAAATAACAAAATCAAATATTTCATCATGATATTTTGACAAGTCTAAACGAAAGACATTTTCGATTCTTCTCATGTCAGGATCAAATATATAATTCTATTTGGAATTTTTCAAAACAAAAACTCTTTTCTTTGCTTTCGTAAAATCCAATTCATTAAAGGTTAATGACGTATTAACCCAGACACACATTGAAATAATATCTGATTTAAGAATAAATAAGAAATACTTAAAAGTCCTTTTGTAAAAGAAATCTTAATAAATGACAAAGGCTGGTGGCTAGTGAATAAATAAACTTGGCACGAAAAAATCATGAACAACTTATTTGAATTATGAAATGAACTAAAACATACTTTTGTCATAAATAAGTAATGATTAAACCCCTTCTTAACATTCAAAGAGAATTCTTTATTGAAAAGTACTAATCCTTTCATAATACAACAAAGGGAATTAAATTAAGTCACGTAGATATTCTGCTATAAAAATTGGGCTCTCTCACATCTAAGTCACTTTCTTTGACAACGTTCAGCTGTTGAATCGTCAATTTGTGTTCCCACAACACAGCACCACAAAGTAAGTCAATGCAATTATTTTTTATCGCTATTTCTTTATATTTAGATTTGTGAAGAATTTTGTATTCAGTCAGTTTTGATAAAATAGTAATCTGAATTTCGTGAAGGTTTATTTTTTCCGATGCCTTACCAATTAAACTACCTTAACTACTGCAAAAATTTTATACCACTATTATATATTATTAATTATTTTGAATATTTTTACAGATCATCATGTCTGGAAAACTCATCTTTCTTTTGGCTCTCTGCGTCTTCACTGCCTTCGCAGGTACGAATAATTAATATATTTTAAGTCATGCATAAATGTTTTACATATTTTATCAGATATTTTTTACATTTTTTTAACTTTGATCTGTAACTGCTTTGCTCAAAATGTTCTTTTCAAAAATTCTGTAAGAGATTTCATCTCACATGTATAATATATATTGCAAAGATAAAAAATAAATTTATTAAATAATCATATTACATTCTACAGTAAAAATAATTTTTAACGAAAACTATTATATTATTAATAATGTTTTTGTCTCTTTTCAGTGAGCAACGTCATCGCAGAGGAACAGCAAGAAGCTTCTGGTGAAGATGTTCAAGTGACTGAGGAGACAGCCACAGAAGCTGCCGCCGATGCCGATGCTGAAGGCAGCAAGGAGTCATAGACATTTGAAATACTGAACATGATCCTTTTCATTTTGCTATTGTAATATTTCAATGTGCAAAATAAAAGTAGATTGTTGATTTGAATTTAACGTTTGTCCTTATTTCTATCACTGATTTTAACATATCAAATGATTTGTAAAACTTATTTCGACACCGACAGTGAATTGAGAGAAATATTGTTTATGAAATATACATTTCATTTCTCGGGAAAATGTGTGAGATTTTTATTAGTGTTCATTTTCATTTCATTTGTTTTTATTTTTTGTTATGTTGGGCCTCTAATTTATTGGTGTTAATAAAGCATCAGTGAATTGTGAAAAATTGTCAGTCCTTTCACAAATGGTCTATATTTCGTGGACTTTAACAAATATATTTTAATCTATGTGCCCAAATTAATCGCAATCAACC
Organism: Ascarosepion bandense; assembly: GCA_037127315.1. Classification (NCBI taxonomy): domain Eukaryota; kingdom Metazoa; phylum Mollusca; class Cephalopoda; order Sepiida; family Sepiidae; genus Ascarosepion; species Ascarosepion bandense. The sequence continues at coordinate 14,292 of JBBBDQ010027979.1, read as the reverse complement.
CAAAAAAATCATTGGTGATATATCTCTAAAGAAACATTATTCAAGAACATCAAACATTAATCGCTTGAGACTAAATAACTACTTTAACATCGTTATTTCGTTGTAACACTGTAAGTGATTCTATTTGCACACACGTTAAACGGATGTAGACGGACACTGGATTTGAACACAGGTATAGGTATTTGGAAGATATCTATGCGTGCAGATATGTTTACTCCCAAAAAAATCAACCTTATCTTCTTTTCTTAGGAGGGGCTGAGAAAGAGAGAGAGAGAGAGAGAGAAAGAAAGAGAGAGAAATAAGAATGAGAAAGTGAGAGTGGAGGCGGTTGTCCGACAGTAGAGAGTCCGATCACAGAGTGTTTCCGAGGAATAACTGTTATTATGAGATTTTTAATCATGTTGCCAAATGAAAGGCTTCACCCGATTAACTGCTAATTTTGCTTTTCTCTCTTTGTACAATACTTTCAGTTCATTTGTAATCTCTGTACTGATGAAGATATCTAGTGACACGTGCTAACTATGTGGATTTAGTTTACTCTAATATTAGTTGTCTTAAATGAAATATGCAAGTGAGCCATTGATTCCCCATTTGTTTCCATAAATTCTACTCAATGCCACACAAGCAGTTGAATCAAGTCATGTTGAGTGAAAAACCAACAAAAATCATTGTTACAACAAAGATGATCTGAAGGCAAGAATTATGGCAGCAATCGCCAAATTAATGAAAGCCAAAAGTCCAGAAAAGTTGCAGGAGATTCTGAAGTCGTCTGGGGGCGATGGTTCAAGCCAATGTCGATAATTCTGTAAATTTACTTTTTAATATTTCAAGATCTGTTCTGTAATTTTGGCTGTTGACATTTTTAAAATCAGATGTCACAGTTACTTTCCTTATTTAAACAATAAATATATTTATTTGAAACCTAATTATGAATTTAAATGAATTATATGTTTTAAGATATTTGACTATATGGAAAAATGGTGAATTTCACATTTTGAATTCAGAATAATTAGAGGGGCCCGACAGATTGAAAGACTTTACTGAAAGCATTTCATAGTATTGTCAGATTTGCTCTATATATAGTTGTGAGTATAGGACCCGGGTAAAATTCTTGGGATAAAAAGAAATACAAAAAGACTACATTTCTGAATATCTTGGCAGTGTTTTAACAGGGAATGAAAAGGTATTACACCAAAATATGAAGGCGCATTGAAATCTCTAAAATTAAGTAAAGTATAAAGAATCAGGAGAATATCGTTAGAAACAAAGGAAAAATTTCTAGACTGTTATGTAATATCGGTCGCTATAAATGGCAGCGTACACTTGAATATCTGATCACAGATGAAAATTCAGGAAAAAGAAATCTGGTTCTACAGAGAATCACATCGTGTGAAAATAGGAGCAGCATCAAAACAAACAACGTAGAGTATCAATTTACATGACCGTTCAGAGATGGTATCTCTGGTACTAATAATAAACACACTATGTGCATTGTGGTGCATTCGATATCGGCTCATGAAACATGAGGAAATCGGGGAGCTGAGTTCGAATTCCAGCTGAATTCATTGCATTCACTTGCAGCACAAATACCCTTCGGAAGGTATTAATCCGTCTATTCATTTCAGTTATGAGTTAAATAACAGGACAGATTGGGTTCTATAGCCTTGGTCGGCAACCAGTCTACCGTAGAAAGCAATGGTAACCTACTGCGGGATAATATTCTGCCCAGTCATTCATGTCAATTTCGAGACATGATCGTCCAAGAAGGAAGTGTATCACGTATGGCACTTAACTGACTGACATATGTTAGCTTTACTACAACCCCGCTTTTCCCCAGACTTGTTGTCTTCTTTATGATCAGAGTCAAATTAAACAGCATTTTTAAATGAAAACATAACATTGTAGTTAATATTAGACAGATTTTAGTCGATAACACAATAATTCTCACTCATACGCACAGTAAATGTAACCTTCAGATAATTGAGTCATATACATTAAATCAAATTAATAAAATCACATTTCACTCTTGTCAGAACACATTACATTTCATTTAGACATATAGTTCTGTTAAAGTTTCTTTATGTTAACGACCCTGTAACCTCTCTGAAGTTGGCTTACCACCAGTATAATGAAATAAGTATTCAAATGTTGGACAACTTTTGTCCTGTATTTTTTCATAAAATTAAAGACAAATACTGTGTATGGAACGGCACATGATTAAACATAATAGACATTCATTTTCTGTTATATTTATTAGTACATTTTTTTTTTTAATTATCTCACCCCAAGCAATGCATTCCACTGCCACTATTGCGCATGGGGCTACATAGGGGAAGGTAAAGAGAAGGAGTGGATAGACATAGAGAATGTCAGGAGCAAGGTGACAGATGAGTAAGGATAGCGAGGATGAGGGTCGGGCAGATGGGAAGAGAGTGCTTGATAGAATGAGAGCAGGTTAGTGTGTTAGGAGGTGTGTATTGACCTTACATTTAAACTCCTGGAGATTGTAGCCGTCGGGGAAGCAATCGTTTGGAAGAAATTCCACAGTCAGGAAGTGCGAGGAAAGAAACTGTTGGAGTAGAAGTTACGGCTGCATTTATCGGTTTCACTGTAAAGGGTGGGATCTAGTTGCTAATCTAGTATCTCGTGCAAATTCGTATTTGAGGGCACCAGTGATCTAAGTTCATCGGAGCAGAAGCCGTGAAAGTATTTATAGAAGAGACACAGGGGAGCCACGTCTCGCCGGTGGGAGGAGGAAAACTGCAGGCGGTCTGCCAAGTCGGTATCTATCACATTACAGACCCTCCTCTGAACCTTATCGAGAAGCCCGAGGAGAACAGCAGGGGCACCCGACCAGATATGGCAGCAGTATTCAATGCACGGGCGGATGGTAGACTTGTAAATGTACAGGATAGATTTAGACGGAAAAAACTGCCGGGCCCTACACAGAGAACCGACTTTCCAGCGGATTTAGCAATGGATTTCGATATAGTCATTCCATTTGAGGTCCGCTGAAAGTGTGAACCAAGGAGGCGTAGTGTTTTACTCTCTGGGAGGCAAGCCTGGTCCATGCTAATGGGAGGTAGGTGAGATTGTCGATGATGGTTAATTGACAGTAGCTTCGTTTTAGAAGCATTAAAATTTACTAGCCATTTCTTACCCCAGTCCAATATGGATTGGAGGGGTCTTTTCAATCTCGGCTGCGAGTTTAGCTTTGACGCCTACACCAGATTTTTGTTGGAGGCGAGAGTAAACTGTGGTGTCATCGGCGTACAAACCTATTTGGGTTCTTATGGAATCAGGGAGATCACTAATATATATCAGGATGAGTGTAGGACCTAAGATGGAGCCTTGGGGGACACCTGCGTTTGTATGACCAGTTCTGAGAGGCATGTCGTTTAATACCACTTTCATTGTGCGGTTAGAGAGGAATGACTGGATTAGTTCAAACAAATGTCCAGTTATACCATAGCTCCGCAGTTTACATAGAAGGCCAGCATGCCAAACTCTGTCGAACGCCTTAGATATATCCAATGCAACGGTTCGAGCTTCGCCATTCCTGTCGAGTGCCTGGTATATGTACTCGGTGATGGTCGTTAGCATATCAGCAGTAGACCTGGTGAAGCGGAAACCATATTGCTTGTCCGAGAGGAGCCTGTGTGCTGTGAGATGCTGAACCACCTCGGCGTTGATAATGGCTGAACACTTTGCCAAAGATCGGAAGAAGGCTGATGGGGCGGTAATTTGCAGGGTCAGAGGGTTCTCCAGTGTTTTTAAATATAGGAACTATAGAGGAAGATTTCCAACAGGCAGGAAAGCAGGAAGCAGATAGGCAGAGGTTGTAGAGCTTAGAAAGGATAGAGGGGCACATTTCTTTAAGACTATGGTTGGGATTCCGTCACCACCGCTCGCTTTGTGAGGGTCAAGTTTTAAGAATATCTTAGAGACAAGCGAAGGTGTAATGTGGACATCATTCAGTTGTGCCTCGGTTCTAGGTGAGAAGTCGGGTGTAAAAACTCCAGTAGTCTTTGAGCCGAATTTAGAGCATGCTATGCGTTGCTTCATTCTGGCAGCAAACAACATCTTAGCTTCGTTAAGTATCCTTTTACACTATTGCGAGCTGAAGTGAAAAGGCGCCTGTTTTGTTCGACGCATAGTTACGATAGAGTCGGAAGAAATGATTCCGGTGGGCAATGGCAGCCGAGCAAGCGGGTGAGAACCATGGAGACGAATGAGATTTAAGCTGGAATTTCTAAACGAGGATGAAGGCATCGATGCCAGCCTTAACCCAGGAGGAGACCTCGGATGCACATTCTTCGATGGGAAGACTAAAGACGTTGTTCCAAGGGATGTCACAGAGGAAGTCTCGGAACGAATCCCAGTCTGCTCTTTGATAGCAGTAGGATATTCTACTTGTCTGTGTTTCATGGGTCGGGCGGGAGTGGAGTGAAATATTGACGGACACTACAGTGTGGTCAGAGTTTCCAAGTGGTCAGAGTTGTCTGGTAGTGCAAGAGTCTGGGATGGAAGTGAAGCAGAGGTCTAGAAGTGAGTCCCTTCCTTTTAGGGTTGTCGGAGAAACGCGTGGGGAAGTCCACTAATTGCGTAAGGGATTGGGTGATTGTAAAGTTCATGGTGTGGACACCAGCAGCGTCAGTGACAGCGTTCTTCAGCCACTTGGTGTGGTGGGCGTTAAAGTCACCAAACACGAATACATGAGCAGAGGGATGGGTAGAAATGGCTTTGTCAATATTGTCAGAAATGATGTCAAGTAACGAACAGTCGGGGAGGAAGGAGAGCGGTAGAGAAGAAGAGATAGCTAATCGAGCTGAGAAGTGAGAGCGGAAGCACATGAAAGAATGATCTGGGGATTCAAAAGATGACACCCTAGCTAAAGGAAGGTGTTCGCTGACATAGACACCAAGCCCATGCATATGAACATTGGAGTCCATCCTGAAGAGGGAAGGTAGCCAGGAACGCAGAACTCAGATGAGGGGATAAAAGGGTTAAGATTAGTTTCAGATAGGGCTAATATATCAGGTGAGTTATTATGGAGGAAAGAATCGCTGGGGAAGTTGGTGCGGATGCCGCGTATGTTGGTGAAAGAGAGAGCGAGGAACGGGTTTGGGCGTTTGCAAATGAGCTGGTTTAGTTTTGTTATTATGTTTGCTTTTTTCCATAGTAATTCAGTTAAGGAGTGGTCTTAGAATAGAATCAGTCGGTCAATCATTTGCAACTTGTGAAGGATGGAAACTGGCGCGGCCTACAACATAATGTGTCCTCGGGGTTGCCCACCGAACGTTCATGCAGGGACGCCCGTCCATGCGCGATATGGCACTACAAGAACCCCGGTATTATTCAACTGTTGATCGAGCGGCTCTCAAGGCGCTACGCAAGGTTCGGGCTCCTAACTACCAGTCGGAAGCAGCAACCAGGAAACATCAACCCGGTACCCTCAGAATGTAGACGTTGCCACCATACTACGTAACTGCAAACAGCTTCCAGCTGAACTAACACCAAGACCAGAGAAAGAGGGATAAACCGGGAACCCCTTCCTAAACAAGAAACAAGGTGATCACCTCTAAACTCATTCAAAAGAAGGGGTTGGAGTGTGAGACGGGCGATAGTAGAAACTATCTACTCCAATTAAAAAAAAAGAAAAGAAAAGAAAAAAAAAGAAACAAAGAAAAAGTGACGGTTTACAAGTTTTAACTTAGTAAAAGTCATAAATACCCTTGAATAGCAAAGTTATTTACACAAATTAAGTGACGAAAAAAAAAAATCAAAGACGACCAAAAGAATGAAAAAAAAAAAAATAAATAAATAAATGAAATAATTTCAGAAATTTCACAAAAACAGACTGAAAAATGGACTGAATCCCGGTTGACTTACCACAAGCAGCTAACACTGTAAAGTTGATTTAATTCAATTTCTGAAGACAAAAATAGAAATTAAACCGTTTTTTCAGAATATAGTCGAGTTATGTTGCATGCATTCGCTTGCCAAACCGTTAAGAATTCAATCTCTCGAAGACAGAAATTTAAATCTTCTACAAGACAAAACTAATGGAAATAATTGAACCGTGATGCTATTTATCATTAGTCAAAAATACTGTGAATAGCAAAATTATTTACACAAATTAGTGACGAAAAAAAAAAAAAATCAAAGACGACCGAAGGACGAAAAAAAAAAATAAATAAATAAATAAATAAATAAAATAATTTCCAAGAAATTTCACAAAAACAGACTGAAAAATGGACTGAGTCCCCGGTTGACTTACCACGACAGCTAACACTGTAAATATATATATATAGTGGGGAGTGTGCACACAAATACATATTCACACATACTTATATATATAAGTTTTAATTTAAAGTGATAAATAAAATTATTGTTTGTAAATTCTGAGTAACTTCCCTTGATTTTCTCAAGTAGCAGGGAAATATTCGTGTACTATATAATTGTCAGTCAAACACAAAAAGTTTCATAGTTCAAAATAGAGGGAGTGTGTTAGCAATTTGAGAGGGCATTTTGACCAATGCTATGTGTGTTTTTCTCATACTGGGTTATTAATTGTATTTCATATTACTTGTTTCATCATAATTTAATTTCTGCTATGTCCCCACAATATACTAAGTCTGCAGAAAGACATAAGTCAGTTAGTGGAGTGTTGTTAGGGCTACATTTCATTAGTTTTTCTCTCACATATTATTCTTATTATGTCAGTTTTCATTATAATTCGATTTCTGCTATGGTTGCACTACCAACCAAGTCTGTAGGGAGACATTATGCAGCTCGTTTTGTGTTGTTATTGCTCCATTTCATATATTTAATATCGCCCTAACATCTCTAGCGTTACAGAGACAAATGTCTCCTTAGTTTGTTGGCTGTATTGAACAAGATAATTTTGTATACCTCTTAATTCTCTTTTGTATATCTCTGAAGCTAAGGTTTCAGGGATTCTTTCAATATACATTTTTGTTCCATTCTTTATCATTTCAAGTGCCCCCACTCTCACTGTTACGATACTTGTTTTCAATTTCTATATTTTTTTTGCTTTCAATTTCCATGTTTCTATATATTCAGAACACATTACATTTCATTTAGACATATAGTTCTGATAACGTTGACTTTATGTTAACGACCATGTAACCTCTCTGAAGTTGGATTACAACCAGCCTAATGATAAATGTATTAAAATATTGGAGAACTTTTGTCTGTATTTTTACCTAAATTTAAAGGCAAATACTGTGTATATAACGGCACATGATTAAACATACTAGATATTCATTTTCTGTTATGATTATTAGTATATATATATATATACATATATATATATATATATATATACTATGGTATATATATATATATGGATAGTGGGTGAGTGCGCACACAAATACATATGCACACATATTTTTATATATAAATTTAATTTAAATTATTGTTTTGTAAATTCAGAGTAACTTCCCTTGATTTTTTCAAGTGGCAGGGAAATATTTATGTACTATATAATTCTCAATCAAAGCCAAAACGTTTCATAGTTGAAAATAGACGGAGTCTTTTAGCAATTGAAGGGCATGTTAACCGATGTATATGGTTGTTTTCTCATCTTGGTTTATTAATTGTATTTCATATTACTTCTTTTTCATCATAATTTAATTTCTGCTATGTCCCCACAACCGACTAAGTCTGCAGAAAGACATAAGTCAGTTAGTGGAGTGTTGTTATGGCTACATTTCATTATTTTTTTATCTCACTTCCGATTGTCGCTTCCGATTCACCAGGTCTACTGCTGATATGCTAACGACCATCACCGAGTCTATATACCAGTCTCTCGACAAGAATGGTGAAGCCCGAACTGTCGCCCTAGATATCTCTAAAGCATTCGACGAATTATGGCATGCCGGCCTTCTACGTAAACTTCGAAGCTACGGCATTGCTGGACTCTTGTTGGACTTAATCCAGTCATTCCTCTCCAACCGCACACTGAAGGTGGTTTTAAAGGACATACCTCCCAAGAACTACCCCACAAAAGCAGGTGTCCCCCAACGCTCTATCCTAGGTCCTACGCTCTTTCTAATCTACATCAATGTTCTCCCCGATGCCATAAGATCACAAGCAGGCATGTACACCGATGATACCACAGTATACGCTCGCCTCGATCAAAAATCTGGTGTTGATGACAAGGCGAACCTCGCGGCTGAGCATGAAAAGGACCTCCAATCCGTGTTGGTTTAGGGTAGAAAATGCAATCCTTCAAAAACGAAGCTGCTGTCAAATAACCACCACAGACGATCGCACCTTCCTCCCATTAGCATGGAACAGGCATGCCGCGCAGAGAGTAAAACACTACGCCTGCTTGGCCACAGCCTCTCAGCGGAGCTCAAGTAGAATGACTTCACGTCGAATCCATCTATCCTGCACTTATACAAATCTACCATCCGCCCGTGTTTTGAATACTGTTGCCACATCTGGTCGGATGCCCCTGCTATTCTCCTCAGGCTTCTTCACAAAATACAGCAAAGAATCTGTAATGTGATTGATACCGACTTAGCTGACCGCCTGCAGTCACTCTCTAACCAGCTAAGGTGTCTTCCCTGTGATTCTTCTGTAATTAATTTCATGGCTTCTGCTCTGATGAACTTAAATTACTGGTGCCCCATAGGTGTGAGTTTGCACGAGATAATAGATTGGCAACTTCGTCCCACCCTTTTACAGCAAAACCGATGAAATATAACCATAATTTCTACTCCATGAGCATCTTCTTTTTTTTTTTTCGCAATTCCCGGCTGTTGAATTCCCTTGCACATGCTTTAATTTTTGAAATTGTAATAATTCATAAACATTCAAATAATATTTCAAAGTATTTTTAGATATTAGGCTGTTGCAATTTACTTACAAATTAAAGTCTATATTTACTAATAGAAAAGTTGAAATTTTAACACAAATCATCGAGCCATCTAGCCCATATTGTTTTCCTAGTACTATTAACATCTTCCATTTCTGTGGAGGGAAGGTCCATTTTCAATTCTTGTCTTACCTCTTTCCCTGTAAAATTTTACATCGGTTTGAAAGATCTTTTTTGTCTGTAGAATCTTGATCTTTTCTCATAGACTTTAGTTCTATTGTCTGATTTATTTTTTTCTTAGTTGATAGGATTAGTGATTCCTGAATTTATTGTATTGCTAATATTACTGATCATTTCGATGCCTGTCGAATCTGTTAAAGAGTTTCTGTTGCGTACATATCTTAAAGCAACTACCGTAGAAATATCTGTTAGGAATTTACGCTAGATTCTTAGTTGATTGAAGGTAACACAACGGCCATTGGGCTCATTAACGCAAAAGAGGCTTAAGTAATTAAATAATGCCATAGTTTTATTGCATTTTTTATCAAATGGGTGAGCAAAATGTTGGGAAAGATAATTGATTATTTACACTCTCCAATAAATTTTGCGTTCAGCTAATTAAACCAATTTTGATTATAAAATTTAATTTCGTAAAACCAGGAATGTGTTTTTACAGAGGAGTGCTGAGGAATACTATAGATATTCCTTTGTTTAAAGAAAAATGAAAATGAAGACGATATTTATACTTAATATCAGTTAAGAGATTAAATTTAGATATGAGAAAGAAGGATCGAAAAAATTGGCGGTAAATTTATTTGAAAGAAATAGGAACAGAAAGAAACTGTATGAAACAATATTAACGAGATAGTGTAAATAACTGTCGGAACCAGGAGTTGGATAGATATTGAAATGACAACCTTTTTCAAGCTCTAAAAAAAGATAAAAATGTCGTGGAAACTAACGATCGTTAATATCTTCAACGAGAACCACGGTATGTACAAGGAGTCAAAAGTCAAGGTTTGCCTCATCTGCCGACGTCAGCATGATCGTTGAATAAAAAGTCTTTGAATAACCTTTGGAGAAAGGCATTCTAATAATGAATAGTTAAAAATTATCCAACGAAGGTCAATCAAAATCTGGTGAGAAATGAAAAGTTAATATAAAAATCTGCCAAACAACAAAAAAGATGTAAGCAAGTTTCTTTGAAATATCGAATAAGTTAAAAGATATTTGACTTTTTGTTTGTCTTCCAATAATTAAATCTGCAAAATAACTAAATCAAATATTTCATCATGATATTTTGACAAGTGTAAACGAAAAGACATTTTCGATTCTTCTCATGTCAGGATCAAATATATAATTCTATTTGGAATTTTCAAAAGAAAAACTCTTTTCTTTGATTTCGTAAAAATCAATTCATTAAAGGTTAATGACGTATTAACACAGACACATTGAAAAAATATCTGATTTAAGAATAAATAAAGTAATACTTAAAAGTCCTTTTATTAAAAATCTTAATAAATGACAAAGAAATGGTGGCTAGTCAATGTTTAAGCAGAAATATATAAACTTGGCATGAAAAAGATAATTAACAAATTATTTGAATTATGAAATGAACCAAAACATACTTTTGTCATAAATAAGTAATGATTAAACCCCTTCTTAACATTCAAAGAGAATTCTTTATTGAAAAGTACTAATCCTTTCATAATACAACAAAGGGAATTAAATTAAGTCACGTAGATATTCTGCTATAAAAATCGGGCTCTCTCACATCTAAGTCACTTTCTTTGACAACGTTCCAACTGCTGAATCGTCAATTTGTGTTCCCACAACACAGCACCACAAAGTAAGTCAATACAATTATTTTTATCGCTATTTCTTTACATTTAGAATTGTGAAGAATTTTGTATTCAGTCAGTTTTGACAAAATAGTAATCTGAATTTCGTGAAGGTTTATTTTTTCCGATGCCTTACCAATTAAACTACCTTAACTACTGCAAAACTTTTTATACCACTATTATATATTATTAATTCTTTTGAATACTTTTTCTGAATCATCATGTCTGGAAAACTCATCTTTCTTTTGGCTCTCTGCGTCTTCACCTTCGCAGTACGAATAATTAATATATTTTAAGTCATGCATAAATGTTTTACATATTTTATCAGATCTTTTGTTTTTAACTGATCTGTAACTGCTTTGCTCAAAATGTTCTTTTCAAAAAATTCTGAAAGAGATTTCATCTAATATGTATAATATATATTGCAAAAGATAAAAAATAAATTTATTAAATAATCATATTACATTCTACAGTAAAAATAATTTTTAACGAAAACTATTATATTATTAATAATGTTTTTGTCTCTTTTCAGTGAGCAACGTCATCGCAGAGGAACAGCAAGAAGCTTCTGGTGAAGATGTTCAAGTGACTGAGGAGACAGCCACAGAACCTGCCGCCGATGCACCGATGCTGAAGGCAGCAAGGAGTCATAGACATTTGAAATACTGAACATGATCCTTTTCATTTTGCTATTGTAACATTTCAATGTGCAAAATAAAAGTAAAGATTGTTGATTTGAATTTAACGTTTTGTCCTTATTTCTATCACTGATTTTAACATATCAAATGATTTGTAAAACATTTCGACACCGACAGTGAATTGGGAGAGAAATATTGTTTTTATGAAATATACATTTCATTTTCTCGGGAAAATGTGTGAGATTTTTATTAGTGTTAATTTTCATTTCATTTGTTTTTATTTTTTTTTTGTTATGTTGGGCCTCTAATTTATTGGTGTTAATAAAGCATCAGTGAATTGTGAAAAAGTGTCAGTCCTTTCTCAAATGGGTCTATATTTCGTAGACTTTTAACAAATATATTTTTAATCTATGTGCCCAAATTAATCGCAATCAACCCATAAAAATCATTGGTGATATATCTCTAAGGAAACATTATTCAAGAACATCAAACATTAATCGCTTAAGACTTAATAACCTTTTAACATCGTTATTTCGCTGTAACACTGTAAGTGATTCTATTTGCACACACGTTAACGGGTGTAGACAGACACTGGATTTGAACACAGGTATAGGTATTTGAAGATATCTATGCGTGCAGATATGTTTACTCTCCCAAAAAAAATCAACCTTATCTTCTTTTCTTAGGAGGGGCTGAGAAAGAGAGAAAGAGAGAGAAAGAAAGAGAGAGAGAGAAATAAGAAAGAAAGTGAGAGTGGAGGCGAATAGGCACCGGGTTGTCCGACGGTAGAGTCCGATCACAGAGTGTTTCCGAGGAATCACTGTTATTATGTGATTTTTAATCATGTTTTGCCAAATAGAAAGGCTTCACCCGATTAACTTAATTTTGCTTTTCTCTCTTTAGCTATTACTTTCAGTTCATTTATAATCTCTGTACTGATGAAGGTAACTAGTGACACGTGCTAACTATGTGGGAATTTAGTTTACTCTAATATTAGTTGTCTTAAATGAAATATGCAAGTGAGCCATTGATTCCATTTGTTTCCATAAATTCTACAATGCCACACAAGCAGTTGAATCAAGTCATGTTGAAGGTGAAAAGACCAACAAAAATCATTGTTACAACAAAGATGATCTGAAGGCAAGAATTATGGCAGCAATCGCCAACTTAATGAAAGCCAGCTGTCCAGAAAAGTTGCAGGAGATTCTGAAGTCGTCTGGGGGCGATGGTTCAAGCCAATGTCGATAATTCTCTGTAAATTTACTTTTTAATATTTCAAGATCTGTTCTGTAATTTTGGCTGTTGACATTTTTAAAATCAGATGTCACAGTTACTTTCGTTATTTAAACATCAAATATATTTATTGAAACCTATTTATGAATTTAAATGAATTATATGTTTAAAAGATGACTGACTATATGGAAAAAATGGTGAATTTCAGATTTTGAATTCAGAATAATTAGAGGGCCCGACAGATTGAAAGACTTTACTGAAAGCATTTCATATTATTGTCGAATTGGCTCAATATACAGTTGTAAGTGTCGGACCCGGGTAACTTTCTTGGAATAGAAAACAAAAGACTAGATTTCTGTTATATCAAATCATCTATTATGTGTGATGAATATCTTGAACGTGTTTTAACAGGGAATGAAAGATGCTACACCAAAATATGAAGACGCATTGAAATCTCTAAAATTAAGTAAAGTACAAAGAATCGGGAAAATATCGTTAGAAACAAAGGAACAATTTCTACACTGTTATGTAATATCGGTCGCTATAAATGGCAGCGTACACTTGAATATCTGATCACTGATGAATTAGAAATTCAGGAAAAGAAATCTGGTTCTACAGAGAATCACATCGTGTGAAAATAGGAGCAGCATAAAAAAACCCAACGTAGAGTATCAATGTCCGTTCAGGGATGGTATCTCTGGTAGTAATAATAAACACACTATGTGCATTGTGGTGCATTCGATATCGGCTCGGAACATGAAATCGGGGAGCTGGGTTCGAATCCCAGCAGAATTCATTGTATTCACTTACGCGCAATTACCCTTCGGGGAAGGTATTAATCCGTCTATTCCATTTCAGTTATGGGTTAAATAACAGGACAGATTGGGTTCTATAGCCTTGGTCGGCAACCAGCCTACCGCAGAAAGCAATGGTAACCTACTGCGGGATAATATTCTGCCCAGTCAGTCGTATCTGTTTCGAGACATGATCGCCCAAGCGTGTATCACGTATGGCACTTAACAGACTGACATATAATGGCTTTACTACAAGCCCACTCTTCCTCGAACTTGTTGTCTTCTTTATGATCAGTCAAATTAAAACAGCATTTCTAAAATAAAACATAACATTGTAGTTAATATTAGACAGATTTTAGCCGATAACAAATAATTCTCACTCATACGCATAGTAAAATGTAACCTTCAGATATGGAGGCCATATACATTAAATCAAATTAATAAAATCACATTTCAATCTGGTCAGAACACATTACATTTCATTCAGACATATAGTTCTGTTAAAGTTTCTTTACAGTGTTAGCTGCTTATGGTAAGTCAACCGGGATTCAGTCCATTTCAGTATTTTCTGTATTTTTGGAATTTTTTTATTCGTTTTTTTTATTGTCACTTAGTTTATTATTTTTTCAATTGAAGGTTATTTTTGACTTATACTAAGTTAAAATTTTCTAAACCTCAGTCACTTTTTCTTTCTGTTTCTTTTTTTTAATTGGAGTAGATAGTTCTTACTATCGCGTTCTCACACTCCACCCCCTTTTTCTGAACAGAGTTTAGAGGTGATCACATTGTTTCTTGTTTAGGAAGTGGTTCCCGGTTCATCCTTTCTCCGGTCTTAGTGTTAGTTCAGCTGGAAGCTCTTTGCAGTTACGAGGAGTATGGTGGCAACGTCTTTACATTCTGAGGGTACCGAGTTGAGTTTCCTGGTTGCTGCTTCCGAC
>JBBBDQ010027969.1:0-41195 GCA_037127315.1 Ascarosepion bandense | reverse complement strand
ATTTCAGATATAAATCAGAGTTTCAAGAATAGTAGAATTCCTTAGCGCAATAAGTGACAAACACGAACAATCATTTGAACATTTTAATAATTTTGTTCTTTTATTGATTTAAAGTGTATTTAATAAAGACGTATGATGAGATTTTAAAGATGTTCACTGATAGAAAAAAAGTTCTTGCTTCTAAAATCCTAAAACCTATGTTGCGCAAATTTCAACTACAATGCAGATCCTGAATTAACTCCAGTTCTGATAATGGTTTTACATTAAAAAAGGATCCTTGATTTAGACGTCTACTGGGACAGAATACATCGTCTTTACTAGCTAAAAACGGGTATGGTGACATGAATGACATTAATATGAAAGTCTCAGTCAGACGAGACTTCTTGAAATCCTCTAAGAAAACATCTCTTAAGTGACTACAAAGTTTTTGCTTTATTAATAATAATAATAATAATAATAATAATAATAATAATAATAATTAATTATGATTACTAATAATAATAAATAATAAAATATAATCAAGATAAGGTGATCTACATCCTTTCGGGTTTTAGTTTATATTAGAGACGATACAAATAATTATAGTCATCACTATGATCCTTTGATCTGAGGAAGTTTAAATATTTTTGAACGGGTATATATTTTTAATACTTTGTAGCCATATTGAAAATGTCGATTTAACGAGACTATTGTATATGAAGACTGCAAAGAATTTCGTGTTTCGTTCATAATAATAATAAAAATAAAAATAAGAATGATCTTCGCCATGAGCTTTCGTCTTCACTGACTTACAACCAATTTTAACCATTGATCGGTTAAGGCGGTTGTATAAAACTTCTGATTTAGATATTTGAAAAGTTTGGCGACATACTGATATCCTGTCAAGCCTCGCTTTAAAGAGACTAATGATTAAATCTGGACACTTCTAGGCCAAGTAACTACAAAGGTGTTTTTAGCTGCAATGTCATGTCATGTCAATTATCTATACTTTTGAGATTAGTTAGCTATTTACACTATATTGCAATGTTCAGTCTATTTTCCTCATCTCTTTATTTTGCTGAGTTGCGATATTTCCCTGTGGGCTTATGGAGGAATAAAGGGGATCCACAACTAGGAATAAGTTAAATTAATTGATGTAGAAACCACTGAAAACTTCGTAAACTTAAAGAATTAGCGCATATGCTAAGTCACAAATATCTCTAAGCCGAACAAGCTAGAAATACGAATCAATACGAGCTAAAAAATCATTAGCGTCATAGATTGCAATATGATCTGGTATGAGATACTAAGAAAGTCACAGCATCAAAGATTGCAATATGAACTCTGGTAAAAAAATGGTTACTGAGACATTAGGTTTATAAGTCCCAGAAATTCGCATGCTGATGTTCTCACGAACGCATGTCCTAGTGGATATAGATATTAGTTAGTTCAATGACTTGACACAAAAATTTTGAGATCAATACCAGGCTACCTTTGATAGTAAACTTGAATGCTGAAGTTAAAGAACTACCAAGAAATAGCATCGCACATGGAGTGGGAATGATATACTCCAATGAATTTGGTTCGAAATTCTAACTGAAAAAGCCGAACATATAACAGCCGAAGCAATCATCATCTGTTTAAAAGATTTTGACGGTACATGCGAATTAAAGAATTCAAATTTATTTCTTCAAAATTATTTATTTTAGGTCGGTAGGTATGGAAAGTACTATAAATTTATTTTATGCCTTTAGTGTTGATGATGGTCATTTAAATAGCAGGACGGATTGGGTCATACAGCCATAATTTGAAAACCATTCTACCATAGTAAGTGAAAAAATCTTCTGTCCAATCAGTCATGTCTTTCGAGACATGATCGCCAGCATTATTATCCACATATAGCATTTAACTGATTTGTTTTTACTTTTTATAAATATTTTCACGAGCTTCTGTTTGACCAGCTTTTTCCACGGTGCCCAGGCCACCTTCGAATTTACTCCCTGCTACTAGATTAGCATCAAGACTACACCCTTTTATTGTCAGAATAGTCAAATGTAACCCCACTTCTACTCTATTAGTTTCTTATCTCGCACTTCCCGTCAGTGCAACTAAAAATCCCTTCCGTATACTTGTTATTCTGATAGCTAAACTCCAAAAGCTTAAATGCAGCGTCGGTTGCCGCTTCTTCTACCTCCCTAATGTCATCCAGCCCGTCCGCATCCATTTCCCTAAATCCCGTCGATTAACTACATTCTTTCTTCGGCATCATCAATTGCCCTGTTTTCTTCTCTACTCTACTAACATGGCAACAAGGTAACAGTCACCTGTGTTGCTTATGGTGAAATCGTAAAAGTTAAAATAAATAGCTAAATAAGATAAAATATAGATTTTATGGCAAATACAAAATATACTAGATGCGATGTGTAGAGGTGATGTCGCAATTTTGTATTTTTAACGTTACCCACATATGCGCTGTTTATTATCATTTTTGCCGGCTTCACATTGTAGTAGAGTCAATTGGGCAATATGACGCAATTCACTCCCACCAGAACTTTTCAAATAGTCTATATTACGTGATATTCGCACCAAAGCTTCCAATATACGCACATTTTGGTCATTTGCCTATCAATCTGAGGGCAGTACAGAAGGGTTCGTTCAGGGTTAAATAATATATTTGATCAGCATTATGCAATTGTTTGAAAAGATTTTACAATGACGACTGCATTGTACCTCCATTAAATGCTTCCCACCTCGACTCGACATAAAAGTACCTGAGAGTAGTGTTGCCCGAAGTCAGGTGGGTGGCAGTTGTAAGATCACTCTCTGGCAATAAAACTCTGTATTATACCATTTGTAAAATAACCAGTCATGACTGTCAGACAATTTCTGCGACTACCTCCTTTTATCTGAACACCGATCTCCCCAGACTGTAATCCCCTCTTTTTATTATGTGAAGCACATTTGAGCGTGAGACCAACAGAACTCCTTGTACACCAAAGATGGATGAATGGCAAGAATTATGGAAGCATTGGTAGCTATATTAATCAAAGACATGCAAGAGATTTTGATTCGTATTGAAATCAATGGATATTTCATTTAATAAAATTAATATTTAATATTTCAATATGTTGTGTGATGTTGTTGGTAAATATATCAACTAAATGAGATGCCAGTGTTATTTACTATTTTCAAATAGGGTGACAGTTCATTCATCGCAGCTTGTATATACGAAATCTGCGGCAAACAACTTATAACATCAATTGAAAGGTTGCTAACAATCATTAAATTCATTTTTAATCGAGCATAGTTTTAAAACCTTTGTAAACAATCTGTGGCCAAAATTGTTTTCACAAAAGTCAGTTGTATCTTCAACTAATTTATTTCAAATTTACGTAATAATAACACGACTTAAAAATCGCTTTCTTTATTTAAAAATTGAAACATGCAAAAGAATTTAAAAATTCAGGTGTTTGCAGTGCAGTGGATATAGGCTCGGAACCAGAAATCGGGGAAGCCGAGTTCAGATTCCAGTTAATTCCACTGCTGACAACACGCACAAATACGATTAGAAAGGTATTAATCCGTCTCTTCCCCTCCAGTTAAGTTAAATAACAGAACTAAAGTTGGGCTCTATAGCCTTAGCTGGCTAGTCTAAGCACCGAAAAGTGATGTAACTGCAGGATAATCTTCTTGATGAGACATGTCTCCTCTTTCGACGCGATCGTCCAAGCAGCTATATCACATGCGACGCCAATTGACTAGCTTCTGTTTTTTTGCTCCTCTGTCATTTACCTTTCCGATATGAATGATCATAACTCTCCACAGCTTCCTTTTTTTGTATCTCTTAACCATGTTCGGTTATTTACATTCATTGTTTGAACCCACTGAACTTGTTCATTTGGGTATTCCAGTGGTGTAATGATTCCCGACTCAAAACAAAACTTCCGTTGGCAGAATTCAAATCCGTCGATTATTTTTCTTTATATTTCTTGACACGTAAATGGTGGAACTGTCTGTATCTATCTCTTCTCCCCAAACTATAGATCAATAATAATATTTATCTAGAGAAATTCATTCTCATTTAATAAAAAGTAATGCAACATTCACTGGCTATCAAAGGAAGGTACCGGTCCTACCCTCAATTTGGGAATGAAGTACATTTAAGAGTGGCAAAAACAGTCATGAGACTGAAGCTGTTCAGGATTAGGAAACCACATATTAATAGCGATACGAGGAGGTCCACTCGATAAAGATGGTAGCATAAAATTAGGATCCATCTATGGACATATAATGAATTACCTAAACAAAACAAAACACTATGGATATAGATACTAATATTTCAGCAATCAATTTTTATAGTAGAAGTTACAAAATACATTTTAATCTATAGTTAAAGGCGTAGAGATACGTTTAAAATATTTAGATTTTGCCATTAAGTAATTGATAAGTTTGATATGACGCTAAACAAGATCAATTAACACACTTATTGATTCACAGCAAATTATTAACTACTCATTTTGAAGGGAAATGGTTAATACGTTTTATGTTAGTTGAAGACATATATATGCGTTCAAAACATATTTGGTTGAGCAAAACTTCTGATCAAGATATTTAGATTTCCGGTATTAAATAACCCAGCAACGTTGAAATGCCGCTGATAGTCAATATGCCAAAATGCCTGTTTATACTAGAATTATATTCAGTATATTACATAGCGAAATGACTAATAATACATTTTATGATTTGAAGGCATACAATTGTGTTCAAAATAAATTTAGTTGAAGCCATAAAATATTTTCAATACATTTAGATTTGACGAGTAAATAACCCATAAAAATCTACCAATAATAATACCTGTTATAGTAAAATTACTTCAATAATATGTTTTGTAACAAAATGACCAAATGTTTGTGTGCCGTGTCCATTCGGGACGTAAGAGATCATGTCCTTCCCCATTTTGCATTTCCTTTGTAGCTCGCCCTCACTTTTTCTCTTAGTATCTCTCCCAACCCCTGCTCTGCCATCCAATTGCTCAAACCCATTAAACAACCAACAAACAATACATATTTATAGTAAAATGACCAACAATGTATTTTAACTGAATCTGGAGTTTAGAATTGCTAGATATTTCGTTGGCATAAAATACAGTTCAAGATATTTAAATTCAGCATTAAATAAGTGATAATTAGTGAATGTACTTGAATTAAACAACCTTGCCAACAACATCCCATATTATAGTAAAATTACCAACAATACATTTTCTACGAAGAAATTACCAATACATTTATCTGTGCAAACGCCTCAATTGCGTTCAAAAGTTGTGTTTCAAAATGTTTATTATATTTCGGCAGCAAGTAATCTATACATAATGAAATATCTCGTTAAAAATGAATCCAACCAACAATACCTATCACTACCATAATTACCAACAATACATTTCATGGCTCAAAAATAAACAATGTTTTGTCTGTTGTTGATGGTATGCAAATGCGTTCCAAATTTCTTTAGTTGAAGCTACAAAACTGTATTAAAACGTTTGGAATTCAACATAAAAAGATTCAATGAACGTTAAATGCCGCTAAACATATTCAACCCACCAAAAATATCTGTATACGAAAATTAAATTTAACAATTATTAGCAATACATTTTATATGTCTTTGAGCATACGATTGCGTTCAAAATATATTTGGTCCAAACAATATAATTATCTTCAAAATATTTAGATTTTTGGCATCAAATCACTTTTGAAATATTTTCTAACCAACAATTCCAATTTATAGTAAAATTACTACCAATATGTTTTAATGACAAAATAAGCTAACCTTTTTCTTTATGTGCTGTGTTTCTTTAATCGCATTGGAAATCATATCCCTCCATCATCCTATCCTTGTATATATATTTTTGTATACTCATACCTTTGCTCTACCATCTATTTTCTCAAGCCGATCAATTATATCGCATTGCCTTTTTCTTCTAAAAGTCCGATGAGTGTCAGATTCTCCAAGCTTACTTCCTTCTTTGTTCTTTATTCAGTAAACTCAGCTGTTTTTCGTCTTCATGTAAGTACTCAATTTTCTTTTCGTTTCCATCCTCAAAAACCTTGTCGTTGCTTAAATGTTTGGTCTATGGTATCTCAGCAGGCTCCTATAAAATACATTTCTGTTGCTTCCATTCTTCTTAGCTCATGATTATATTGTTCTACATTCGTTGCCATATAGAGGACGGATATCGCATAACAATCCATGACTTGGCACTGCTGCCGACGGTACCGTTTGTCAATGCTTTGCTCAACTTTTGGAGACGCATCCCTCACCCTTCTATTCGCCTTCGGATATCAGTACTGCGCCTTTTCGTTCTTTGTTGAACACTTTCCAACTGCTTGATTTTGATATCCCCGGCCTGTAAATGGCATGTTGGGATCTATTTTACTGATGTTTCTTGTTCAGTTTGCTTGTAGATGATCTTTTAGTTCTTTTTTTCTCGTTTTCCCTTGTTTGCTACTAACGATGCTGTACAGATTCTACGTATCAGCTGTTTGGTCATCACGACGATATTTATATTATTTGGATGCAACGTGCCACATATGTTCTTCGTCTGCCGACTAACATTTCTACAGAACTTCTGGATGTGGCAGATATACTTTGATGGAAGACATCTTTCTTGATTATTCAATGTCTTTACGATGTATATGCCAGGTTACTTTTAGGTGGATCTAATAGTCTTTGGCGTTACTTGTAAAACTTTTGCAGTAATCTGTAAACACAGGTACACATCCTTCTGCATTTGTATTTCCCTTTCTGATAAAATTCTGGGCAGGAATATCGTGTTCTTTTTTCGGTGTCTTTGACGCACCTGCATATTTCTTTCCTGTCTCTGGCTCGATTCTGTACCACATTCTATTCATCCGAATCTGGATGATAGGTTTTATGCGAATCATTAATCTTATTGTTGTGTGGATTTCACATTCCTTTGCATAAGCTATAGGCAATGCTATGAAAATTAATCTACTTAGGTTTTCCGCTATATTATCACTGTCGTAGATTTCCACATTTATTACTTCTGTTTTCTTGTCTACGCCAAAGTCGTCTAAAGCTGTCAGCATCTCTATTGCAATACTGTTTCGTCCTACTGCTTTGTTTCTGTTCAATTTGACTGTAGTGCAGCCTCGACTGGTTTAATATTTTTCTTCCGTCAGTATTTCTGTGTATTGACAGTTTGTTTTCCTCCTACGTGGAAAGATTTCCTATATATTCGTCTCATCCCTTTAAAGTACTTTTTCTTTCTTTAATATGACCGTTCTATCTTTGGATTTTATTAATCCTGTTGCTAGGCATGTCTTTTGTCCTGTTCCATTATTTTTTATGCATTTCTCCTTTATTGAGTCGTGCTCAATCTCTCTATTTCTGCACATTTCCGTTAAACTCATCATCTTTAGCCTGTCTGCATTCGTTCCTTATTTCCTTGTATAGTTTCCTATATTCCGTTCCATCTCTTGGAAACTGATTTTTTATTTCGTTTGCATCATGTCATGAATCTCATTTCAGGATCTGTTCATTTATTTCTCTTAAATTCGTTTTCCTTTGGGAAGATGACATTTGCTGATATGTAGAGATTCTCTTAGTGCATCCCATTTTGATTTTCCATCTCAAGTTCCTTGTATGATGTTTTAGCATGTCCGTGTATTTTTTCCTGAAGACTTCCTCAATCTTCAAGTTTTTATCCCTAGTTTACCTATAACCGGGACGTGGGCAGCTTCCTGATCTGGTCTATGTGTTGATTCTTTTTTCGTTTCTCCTCTTGGGTTTCTCATGACCATAATCATCTTGGGTGTTCTTGTAACCAGGTATTGATTCTTCCATTGTCATTTAACATACCATTAGACCCATTTCTCTCAGCAGTCTGTGGTTTCCTAGTCTAGGAAACACAAACCTTCTTCTTTTACTATTTAACATTCGGAGTATGCCATGTTGATTCAAGTTTCTTGTGATTTACAATGAATTTGGCGTTATTCAGGATGAAGTAATTCATTCGATAGAATGTGAATGAATGCAAATGCTACAAAGGCATTGAGATTTAATAATTATAGAGTTATTAAATACAGTAACCTCTTTATTATGAAGAATTTCATTGTATGCTATTTGTTTAGCAGGAATTATTTACCTCCTGCAAAGGAGATGCTCTGTCCTTAGTTATTAAGGTAGTCTTACATATAATATTTATGTTGGCAGTTGAACTATAGATATCATGGACCTAGACTTAATATCTGGCTGTTAGGTCATTTAGTCAGTTAGGTGCCGTACACAGCATTGACCCTGCTTGTGCACGATCATGTCTCAAAATATGCGATTTAAATATTATCAAACGACTATAACAGATGTGTTAAAAGGTTTTACTCGGTTTAACCACAGCAATTCCTTTATATCACTTCAGAATTAAGAGAACAGATACAATGTCAAAATAATGGAAAATAAATTTACTTGAAGGAAACTTGAATAAGAAAAACATAAAGTATATATATATATATATATATATATATATGTGTGTGTGTGTGTGTGTGTGTGTGTGTGTGTGTGTGTGTGTGTGTGTGTGTGTTTATATATATATATATATATATATATATATATATATATATAATAACTTTAATGCAAAGGAAAAAGTTGTAGTTAAAGTCACAAAGAGACCGACCTAATTAATATTAATATTTTAATAATAAAAAATGATACAGATGGAGTTCAATATAATTAAAATTACAGAGACAAATTTATAAAATAAAATAAATTTCGATGTTCAAAAACTATTTGAATGATCATTCAACATGAAATCCCTAACAGAGATTTCACATCTCATCAGCAACCTACACATTTCAAAATGAAATAAAAAAGAAATAAAAATAGAAGGTTAGAATTAAAAAATTTACGTCTAAAAAAAAAAAAAATAGTTTCATAATCAATATCATACACAGATTTTTGGACAATTTTACTTTTAGATAGAGTTGTAAGTGAAAAAATTTGAAAATTTGGTTTTGTCTAGCTTTACAAAGGGAAAGGTGTTAACGGATGGAAAAGGAAAGTGGCGTTTGATTGATAATTGGATTAAACAAAACAGAAGGAATGGGAGAAGGGGTAAGAAGAAGAAAAAAGAAAAGAAAAAAGAAACATTTCCATATTTAGAACGCTCGATACGTGTCGGCTCTAAACTAGCGTTCGTAAATAGGTTAAAGTATTAGAAAAAGGATTTTTAGAAAAAACATATTTGGGGGAAAATAGCAGATATATGATTTAATTAAATTAATTAAGTTAATCTAATTATTGAAAAATCTGAATATCAATAAAATAAAAATAAAAATAAAAAATAAAAAAGTAAGATAATAAAATTTAATTTTAAAAAAAAATTTTAAAAACTTTTTTCTGAAAATTGTTTTGAAATTTTTCTAAAAAATTTATAAAAATTTATGTTGTGAAAAAGATATATATACTTGCAGAAAATCAGGGAGTTAAATTAGTAAAAGTATCCATATTTTATGAAGGTAGATGTTCAAAGGAGACAGGAAGGAAGGTAGAAGTTTAAAAATTACTATTTAAAATTTAAATTAATTTATTAAAAACAATTTAATTTATATTTTATAAAACTAAAATTATTTGGCTAGAATTTCAAATTTAATGTTGCAAATTTGCTCTAGTGCACTTACTAATGAATTCCTTTCTAAAATTCAATAGGAGTAGGTGCTGTTTTAGTACTTTAATATTGTTATTTTTCTTGAAGACACAGATCGCACCTATCACGAAAATTCCTCGGAATTCGGCTGAACCTATCAGTTTCCAGTTAATTACAGGGTGCAGCCCTTCTTCTTCATTTTCAGAATCTCCGTGAAAGGGATGTCTGGTATTTTTGACCCTGGAGTTCGAAAACGAATACCTCTGATTGTAATATCTCTTTCTAACAGTATCTGCTTTATGGCAGGCAAAATACATTGACTCACAGATGTGTTTCTGTCTTATAGAAATACATAAAATAATTGAGTGATATCTGGCGATTCTAATCTGAGAAGCACATCCCTTATTGCGCCAAAATGGTAATACCGACCAGTAAGACGCTGGTTTTTCAAAGATGAAGCAATATTTGGCTGATAAATGTGACGCTCTTGGGCTCCCAACATTTAAACAAGCCATGTGCCATATCCGTGACTGTGTATGTGTGGAGGCATGTGCCAAATAAAATGTCCGTTCTCCATAAGCTGTATTAATAATCACTTTATTATTTTTGTTGCTAATTCTCCGACAAATATATATAAATTCACTTTCCTATATTTAGATTTTATAATGATTTCTTCAAAATCCTTTTTTTAAGACAATAAACATTGTAAGTGTGAATATAGTTAAAATAACAGCGATGTAAAGAAAAAAAATCATTCTTTTGACACTCTGCTTTCTTCTTGTTGTTGTTTTACTGGAAAAGCACACAAATGTCATTTAAGTCAAATAATGATTATTTTTGCAGAGGAAAATTAAATGCCATGAAAATATTTATTTCGTTAAATTGAAAATCTATACTTTGTATTCAAATTTCGTCAGTCTTTAGATTCAAAGGTTTGTACAAGTCACCGTGCCTGTAATTCATCCCAAAATTTAGAAATAAAAAACGTTCAACTAAAACTTTAGAAGGAATCAAAACAATAGTTTCATCTGCCAAAAATGATCTATTTTTCTTATTAGCTGCTCATTCCCTTTGGTGCATACTGTAAGAGTGTTTAGACTGTAAAGACTGGCACATTCAGCTCAACAATTCAAGTGTGACCACAATACCAACTATAAGGTCCTTAATTGTTGCAGGTAAACTAATGAGGGTGGGACACCAGTTAATAAATCTCGTTAGAGCAGAAATTGTGAAAATACTTGTAAGAGAGCAGAAGGAAGCCACGTTCCATCGCAGAAAGGCTGAAAGAAAACTGACAAATCAGGTCAACTACGGCTGCAGACTCTCCTCTGGATTTTGCCAGCTTTTAAATTGAACAGAAGGTGCACCTGACCAGATATGGCAACAGTATTCAGTGATCGGACGAATGGATTTATAAGGAATGCAAGATGTTTCTGATGAAAAACTCCCAGGATCGGCCCAACATTCTTAGCAGTGGATGCACGGCTAATGATTCGATATTCATTTCACTTGAGGTCATTGAAAATGAGGCTAAAAGAAGCGCAGTGTCACTGCTTTCGGAGAGACAGCGCGATCCATATTAATGGAAGGGTAGCAGAGGTTCTCTATGGTGATTAAAGTCATCTTCTCTTTGGAAGGTTAATCTATTTCTTACCTCCAATCAATCACAGATTGAGATCCTTTCGGGAGAGCAGAAGCGATCTACTTTATTAGACCTGGCCGGTTTCATATTGGGATGGGAGTAGATGGTGGTGTCACCTACATATATGCCAACTTGATATATATATATATATATATATATATATATATATATATATATATATGTTTAGCGCACACACACACACACACATATATATATATATATATATATATATTGGTCATCCACATACAAGCCTGTTTTACTGTGCTCACAGCTCATCAGTGTGGCGCTAGACACATCCACTTGCTTCTGGCCGGGATCGAAACTCAACCATTTGGTGTCAGTCGAAGTCGCTACCCACTAACCCATAGGCACATGGAATATATATATACACTATTATTATTATTATTATTATTATTATTATTATTATTATTATTATTATTATTATTATTATTATTATTATTATTGTGTGTGTGTGTGTTTTCATCATCTATTTCGATTTCTGCTTTGGTCTCACTACCAACCAGGTCTGCTTTTGGGAGACCCTAGGCAGGTAGTGGCGTGTTATTATGGCTCCATTTCATGTTTTTCTATCTTCCCTATCATCTCCAGCATTACATAGATAAAGTTTCCTTAGTGTAGGCTGTGCCAATAAGACAATTTTTTTGTATATCTCTTAAGCTGGGGTTTCAGGGATTCTTTCAATGTCATTGTTTTATTGTTTTATCATTCCAAGTGCACCTACCTCCTTTGGCTTTTAACTCTTGTTTCTAATTCCACATTTTTTCTATTTCAATTTCAGAGTCTTTATATTTTGATTTTTCAACTTCCTTCAGTGCTATGTTATGATGTCCACTTTGGATAGCCATATCAATTAATAGACAAGTTTTCTCCTTCTGGTTTTTAACAATAATGTCTGGCCTGTTTGCTTCCAATTTTTCTGTCTGTGCAAATGGTCATAATCCATAGAATGAATTTACATCTTCTATTTCTATAAACAAGTGCTAGGTGATGTTCTACATATCAGTGTTTGTTTACAGCTTTTCCATAATGTTTTACATTACCCAATGTAAATATTGCCCAACTCTATCATTGGCGATTTTATATTCATTTGAAATAGCTTTACAGAATGGCCACAAAGTTAGGTGGTCTATTGTTTCTTGAGGTGTTATATCACAAAACCACCATTTTGGATGCCATATTATTATGCATATTTGCTGAAAGTTTTCTAGTGAAAAGACTTTGGTCTTGTGCTGCCAAGAATAAAGCCTTCAGTTTCGAACTTTAATCCAGATACGTAACCATCGATGAGTATTAACTTTGTCAACATTGGATTTAATGGCACGCTCTGGATATTAGCCATAGAAGGTTGTCTTGCCAGCGCTGTTTCATCTGTTCAAGAGCTTTATCTTTGGCTTTCATTTTCATATTTTTAACATAATGATTTGAGTTTCTTCTACTTCATTTTTGCTTTTCTACAGAATCTACTAACTGTAAATCTTGTTTATTACTGCCTTCTTTTATTATTGAATATTTTTCCTTTCTTTCTTCATGTTGCCTTACTAATTATCATCAATCCCTTTATTTGTTTCTATGTATGTTAATGCTTCAATAGTTGTGTCTTGTATGACAATTCAGCTGAATAAGACCTCTTCCACCTTCTTTACAGGGTATGTATAGACGGTCTACATCTGCTGCTTTGGATGATCATCTTATGCTTAGAAAGAAGCTTTTTCTTGTTTAGCATCCATTCGCCTGATGTCGTTTAGAGTCCAGTTTAAGATGTTAAAGCTATATTGGACAACTGGGATTGCAAGGCTATTAATGGCCATAACTCTGTTCATAACGAATTTAATTCAGTTTTTAATATCATTCGTAGCCTTCTATAGTACTCTTTACGCACTATTTCTTTCATTTTTTTATGGTGAATGTTTTCGCTCATTTTACCTAGGTATTTATAAGCTTCTTCTGGTTTCAATTCTTTTATTGTTACAGCGGTCTCAGCTAATTGAGGATGTTTCTTGTATTGATCCACGTAAAACTGTAAGCTTTAACATTTATTCAAGTCATTCATTCCAATGTCTTCGCTGAAGCATTTTGGTTAGAAGACCTTCAGGTCATTATCATTCTTAGCATATTTAAGTCATCATGTAAAATAGATGGCTTATTTTCTTCAGTCTGTTTGCTGTACATTCTGTCTTATTAGGTTGACTGGTTGGTGCTATTAATGATATGCGGAATAGTGGGAGTGTTAAATCTTTTAGCAGTATATATCTTTTGATGTTTATTTCATCAGACTTATAGGTTCCATTTATATGATTGAGGTAAAGGATTTATTTCCAACAGACATACTGTTTGATGAAATTGATGATGACGGGCGATATCTTGTATATATTTAAAGTCTTTAAAATCAGAGATGGCACACTATCGAATGCCTTTCGATAATCTATCAGGCAGTACTAAGATTTTCTTTGTACTGTAGCAGTTTTCAAGGATCATTTTGTTAATTAGCAATTGGTCTTTACAACCATAACAGCCACGTTTGCACCCCTTTTTGTTCAAGCGGTATCATGTCATTTCTTTCTAAGAATAAATATGTCTATTTTGTTTAAAATAGATGTTAATAATTTATATGTTGTCGGAAAGCGGCAGGTGAAAAATGTAATTCAGCATAGTCATCCATGCAGGAATTTTAGTGGGTTCGTCAACCATTTCTTGAAGTTCTTTGGCTAGTTTTTACGTGCTGTATTTAAATAATATAAGCCAAAGTTAGAATTTGTATCTATACAGAATTTCAATTGTACTTTTTTAGTGCAAATTTAACATCATCTTCTGTAATTCAGACCATATGTCTATTCTGGTTTATTTTTCATTCGTTTCTGTCTTGCGCAATCAATGTACTTCCTTGCTATGTTCTTTAGGGCAAGCCCATATGCTTTTCCAGAACTGTCATGACTTCTTCCATTCTGAGAAGTTTATCACTTCAATTCTTTTTTTACCTATTTCCCTGTAAAATCTCTTTGTATCAGTCTGAAAAAATCTTATTTTTGTCTGTAAAATCTTGCTCTTTCTCATAGCGTCTTATTCTTCAGGCCTTCAGATTGGATTTTTTGCTTTATTTTTACTTTATTTGATAAGACTTTAATTTTCATTCCTAATGTTATATTTCTTTCGGCTCTTCTACTTTTTTCTAGTTCTTACATTTATTCCTCTACTCAGTTCATCCAGTGACATTCCATACAAATTTCGATTTCTTTTCTATTTGTCTTTTCCAAATTCTGGATCTTCACGTCTGCGAGACTACCTTGTTTTTTATTTGATATTGCAATTTTTTTGTTCTTTATTTTTGATGCATATATTACTTCGTTGAAGGTTTAATATAGGTGTCTTCCATCCAGTGTCAATTTCAGTCTGCATTGTAATTTAATAGTTCGGAGGTTATGTTTTGTTGGATATATTTTGGGAGCTGTTCTCGTTCCTCCATTTAGCAATATTTTGTAATTTGACTTAGATGGTTCTTTATTTCTATCTTGGCTTCCTGTACTATTGTTCTTATTTTTTCCGTCAAATAATTATCTTCGATGTGTTAGAACTCGTTTCTATTTTCGTCTTTTAACTGACTCAGATCACACATTTCCAGCACTTTTAAACTTACAGCATTATATTCGCAGTGATTTGCGTGTTTCACGGTTTCTACATTATGACCTGTGGCTTGTTTGATGTTGTGCACTTTTATTTCTGATTCTGATTCCGGTTCCTTTTCATATTTTGTTGATTCGTCTCTTCTTGTTACAATTCTTTTAATTTCATTAATTTCAGCCTCTGTCACTCGGTTATTACGAATAATGTACCTACATTGCATTGGCTAATTTATTTTCGTCATCAAATATGCTTTCTATTTGCTTGACCAACTTTTTCACGCCAAGTGTCATATGTTGACAGTCCATGTTTTTTTTAGGTTTGATAACAGCTTCAGCAAATACCGTCCCATAACGACTTTATTGCTCACTCACCGAGACCATTTTGTTTTTCTTTCTTTAAATATTCTTGGTTGTTAGATCTAGCTGGAGAATTTTCCAGGACCATCATTAGGATTATCCTGGTTGTGGGGAACCTGAAGATTGTTCTTTGTGTAGGAGTTTGTTCCTATAATGATTGCTAGACCTCAGGTAGATTTCCCTCCTGAAGGACTGAGCTCCTGTTTATCCTGGGAAGAAATATACTGGACTTTTTTATTTCCTATTTGTATTTTTTCATGTTTTTCTATTATTATTATTATTATTATTATTATTATTATTTACTGAGAATTATTCAAAGTTCATTTATGAAGGAAAAATAAAATGATTCATGGCATAAAGTTTCTTGAGGTATGCATCTATCAGAATTAGATAGAGCTAGATTTGTACATTTAATAAAATTTTAGAAATACTTCTGAAAGTGTCTCTTTATTTGAGAAAAGGTTGGTACTGGTGGGAAGACACAGTCAATAAAATTATTCAGCATAAAATATTTATTGTTATCAATAGAGTTTAACTAAGAAAACTTTTACAGCCTAAATATGAAAACATTTATTTTGTTATATTTTGATTGTAAATAACTAATTTGGGTAATTATATTCATAGAATTAGAAAAGCTGTAAATTGTAATTCTTTCAATTTTATATCAAAACAGCATCTATAATGAACTTCATACTGTCGACTTTATTAATGACAGTGTAATACATCGGAACACCATTGAAACAGGTGTTACTAGAAACAAGAATGTCATATACATCTGATGGTAAAAGAAATAAATAATCATACAAATTTTTACTTGATTTTTTAGTGGAAGAGCGTGTTGAACTCATTTTCCAGTTTAATTTTAAATTCGATAATAAAATTAAAGTTGGTTCACCGTTCCTTCCCAACGACCTTTTTATTGTTGTTGTTGTCAGAATCCAACTTACACATTTAAAAAAAATCTACCATTTGTCCGTGAATTAAATAATGGTGTGATATCTAGTCAGTTGCTCCTGCTGAATATATCAAGATTATTGGTAAAATCCAAAAGAAAGAGGTTTTATGATAGATATGATATTACAGATAGATAGATAGATAGATAGATAGATAGATAGATAGATAGATAGATAGATAGAAAAAAACGATACAGATACGAACAAATCGAGAAAGAAAGAAAGAAGGAAAGAAAGAAAGAGAGGGTTTCAGATAGATACATACATAAAAATACGAACAAAGAAATAGATACGAATAAATTGAGATAGATAGATAGATAGATAGATAGATAGATAGATAGATAGACAGACAGACAGACAGACAGATAGATAGATAGATGATAGATAGATAGATAGATAGATAGATAGATGAATGAATGAAAGAAACAACATCAGATAGATTGATAGAAATAACTTCAAATAGATAGATTCAGATATTGAATATAGGTATCAAAATATTTGCATACGATGTAACCGAAGTATTTGTGTTAAAAATGGTTCTCGAAATAAATGGCTTATGCTGGTGTCTGTAAATGATCTAGCCATTTTAAGCATTCATTAAAAATAGAATTCTCTCCAGAGTTTATTGGAACAACATAGGTAAACAAATAAAACTTTATTTAAAAACAGATCTGTTCCATGACATGACACATCGAGACGATGCCAATTTCTAACTGACATGCGTTGATGTATCTACACATTAGTAGTCGATATGGCTAAGTGTATCTTTTCTTAAGATCTTTTCCTGAGATCTGATGACCTCGTTAATGAAACTTGAACCACCTCTTCCAGTCACAGGTGGCAAGGCTTCATTGAGTAACTCACGAATAACCGTTACCTATTGAGGGGGGTACCATCTTCTTGGAGAAAAACCTGCAGTACAATAAATATT
The DNA here is from genome assembly GCA_037127315.1 of Ascarosepion bandense. NCBI lineage: Eukaryota > Metazoa > Mollusca > Cephalopoda > Sepiida > Sepiidae > Ascarosepion > Ascarosepion bandense. The sequence continues at coordinate 24,040 of JBBBDQ010027969.1, read as the reverse complement.
TATGTAAAAAAGCATGACAACCGTAGTACAGATCTGGATAAAAACATTGAATAAGCAGATCAAATTGAATTCTATGTAGCCTTGGTTGTTAACAGTCTACCGCAGAAAGAAAATGACAACCTGCTGTAGAAAATCTGTCTTGCCTGGAGATCCGCCAGCGTTCTTCTGTAGAGAAGAAATCATTGATCAAACAGTAAACGATGAAGGCCAGTCTTCTTTTGCACTGTCACTTTCCAGCCCTCTTGTTTCATGCAGGTTTTCGAACCTCATATCCTGATGTTTTTACCCATTTTTTCCGTAAAACATGAAATATTGCTTCTATTACTTTCAAAAATATATATTTCAGAGGGCTTTCATCTTCATCAATCAACGTATAAAATTATTCTTGATTGTTTCATCGAGGTTTGTCATCTGGCTAAGAAGTACCTACAAAGGTTACACTATTTAAACTTAAAACCTAAATAGACATACTTATAAGATGTCATATTTCCACTAAGGAAATAAATCTCTAATCCTTTTTTCTATAATTCAATAAAATATCAAAATTTATAGCTAAAAAATAACTGAGATATTAAAAAATATTGAGAAATCTTTGAGACTGTTGAGCCACCATATATATATATATATATATATATATATATATATATCTGTGTGTGTGTGTGTGTGTGTGTATACATTTTATTCTAAACTTTTCATTCATGACTGATTTGTTATTTTTTGGTGACTTGTGTATAACTAATTCCCGGGTCGTATTAAAAAAAAAATGAATGAATAACAATTAATGAATCTTCTTCATCTTCATCACCATTCTGCCATACTTCTCAAGTGAGATAATCTGACTGAAAATAGAAACCTGACAAATATTTCTGTCGCTTAAATATTCCCCAAAGCACCAATTAACTCAGTCAGGCTGGCTTTCTTCGGAAAAGAATAAATTTAAAGATTGGAATGGCTTATAAACTCCCTGTAAATAAGATACAGTACCAGAGATTTCCCGATTCTAGCCGCGATTATTTAACTGCGACAAGAAATCAACAAATATTAAAGACGGCATGCGTATATCCATTTTTCAACAATGCGAGCAACCTATCCCCCTACTTCCCTGTACAATTAATTCAGTCCCTCGGTTTTAAGACCATTATTAGCAAGAAAGTCGTCAAACCTGGAGAGGAACGATCACTTATTGTGAGGATCAGTACGGGTTTCGATATATATATATAATCCTTTCAAATATATACTCGTAACATATAAACAATAGTTCAAAAGAAAATTGTTGACTTTTTTAGTTTATCTTTTTTTACGGCTTATCAACCTTTTGCTGACTATTGAGATCCGAAACATTTTTACGGATTATAAAATAAGGGAGAATACTTTTAATATTACGATTTGCTATTTTGGAATATGTGTAGTATAATTGATTCAACAATCATTTTCTTTTTACAAGTCAATTTCTGATATTTCTGTATGTAGACTAGCGCCTATCAGAAGATTAAAATCAACTAATACGCTCAGTAAAGCTAATGCAACAAATTAATGTTACATATTTTTGCATAGTGGCAACAACGAAGATAAAGCTATGACGCTTAAAGTAGATCACCAGGTCGAACCACAGAAGCAACTTGGACTAGGTCGATAGTTTTCATGTATGTATTGCAATTGAAACGCAATGTTTGATAAAACAATAAAAAATTTAATAGTGAATCCAAAAACCCTGCAACAGGGATAATTTATTAAAACTATAATTACACTTGGAAATTTTATTTACTAAATATGGTTCTAAGAAAGAATATTTGTGTTATTTAGTACATTTCTGTGTTTATGAATCTGTAGCACCTAGTTCACAAAAAAAGGGTTAAAATATCTTAATGTTCATGTTAAAGTCATAGTAATCCTTAACATCCCTTCATTACTAATGGCGCCTTTAGAAATTCATAACATTAAAATGCATTCGCAACACATTAATTAATTTTCGATAAAAACATTAACTCATTTCACAATATATTTAAGTCAAAGCAAAGACTGACATTAAAAAATCATTGCATTTTGAACTGATAAGCAATCTCTTACCCCCATTGTCTTCAAAAAGTGATAATTCCCAACATTGATAAGGAGCAGCTATTTTAAAATGTCAACAGAGATTGTTCGAGTTTAAAACGACTTTCTGTCCTTTCTAAAAGAACTAAGACGTAGTTGAGTTAATTATTGAACAATGAAATAAGAGGAATTATGAAGATAAAAGACAACATTAACACTTACATTTGAATTCTTAAAGTTCAAAGTTATTTGAAGTAGAAGTCGAGCCGGCTACAAGCTGGTAAGAAAGAAACTATCCAGATAGAACTTACGATTACATCAAGCTATTTTATCTACAAAATTATAGCCAATCTTTCCACTGCGTTTAAATTCGAAAAATCTAAGTAGAAACGAGGAAAGCAATATTTATTTTGAATAATGCAAAAATGTGATACAAGGCCAAATGAGCTATAGGGAAAAGGCTTATCTTCAATCGGTCTTATCTTAACCTTTTGCTATTACAGCTTTTATCACGGCATTCCTTATAAACAAAAAAACAAAAATTATTTTTATCATTCTTACGACAGTCTCTATGTAGTCCTAACAAATTCCCACATTTACAATTTGTCCAGAGACGAGGATGTCTTTAAAAAAATTTAAAAATAGACACTCCAATGAAATAAAATAATTCCCGTATTTTTCGGATTACAAGACGCACAATTTTTTCTAAAGATACACTAAAACATTACGAGTACGTCTTCAAGGATAATTTATCGGTTACCGCCGGGTTGTCACACGTATCACAAAAATATTTTTGTCTTGAAAATTATCACCATGGCAAAGTTCATCAAACAATCTACTTATACTAACGCAAAACTACGTGATGCGCGATATGCAAAAGACTGTGGTATCTGAAGCAGCAAAAAGACACATTGATCGCCGCCATTATCATGAAAATACAATACCACTTGGTCATTGAATGATGTATAGTGTATTTACTAACCGACAGCTGGTACATTACCATACGAACAAAATAGGACTAGTATGATTAATGTAAAACAATAATACGCAGCGCCAATTAACGACAGGTACATAGTGAATGTGTTGTTGTACGAAAATTACATTTATTCATGAAATTTATGCTCAAAATACTCTGGTTGATTTCAAACAAAAATTATATTATTGAATCTAAAATTTTTAAATTTAAAAAATATTTAACACCGACCATTTTTGAACGAACCATACATTTGCAAACAAAAAGTTAATTTGATTTTAAAAATCTTGCAAAAATAAAATATACATCTGTGACACGTTATTTTTGAAAAATTAGAAAAATTAAAAATTAATTAATTTGATTCGAAGCAAATATTACTTGTTTTGCATGAAATTCCGAATAAAATTGTTTCTTAATCCGTAGGACTTACTTGTGATCTGCAAGACTGATTGATGACAGTTTATCATCAGTCACATAAAGAGCGATCTGGCTAAGTATGTTGAAACAGAATTGACATAAATTTACATAACCTATTGAAAATTTTGTTCCTGTGTTTTAACTGCCAGTATTTAAAAAAATGAACATAATATTTTCAGCAAATATCTATTATTTTAATGAATTTTAGCTGCTGTAAGTTTATAGTCATACATATGTTTGAAGATGCTTTCTAAAAATAAAAATAATACAAAATTCTCTTTTAAATTAATTTTAAAATATAATAGCAGAGAATGAAATTATATAACATTATATTGGTAACTCATGTATATGAAATGTCATGATAAGCATTAATCTATATTTTTAATATCTATTTTTCACATTAATCTTTATTATTAATTAATTTTACAATGATGTGTATGGCAAGGTCAGGTAAATATCTTATTAAATTTTTATATTCACTTTATATTTTATAATTAACGACATAATTGTTTGCACTATTATTTCATTTAATTATAAAGTACTACCCTAAACAATAAAGCTTAAAAAAAGTGAAAGCATCTTCAATTTTTTGAAAGACTTATCTATCACGAATTCGTCGAGGTATGTGCACTCACAATTAATTTAAAAATGAGTAAACTAGAAATAAAAAATAAAACTTAACCTAAATTCGAAAGTGTGATTTCAGATGCCGTTGAATGTTGAAACGTTTTATTGAAGAAACCAGAGAAGTGAAAATGAAATAATTGCATTCTACCGAAAAAGTTTACATAAGTTTGTTTTCTGTAAGAGGTACAATCACTTGAAACACGTGACCTTTTAAATAACTTATATTACGTTTTAATTATTTTAAAAACCTTGATGCGTAAATATTTGTATCAAACTTTTCAATTTTCGATTATACATCCCTGGTCTTCACTTATCAACTTATCAACTTAATAACCTAATTGAATTTGCAGTTATTTGAAAGAAATGTTAAAAACTTTTTAAATTTTAGAAATTTTTATAATTAAAAAAATATGAAAACAATACTTCAAAAATTCATTATTCGTGAAATTTTTCTCTTTAAAACGTAAATATCCGTAATGTTTATAAAAAAGTGTAAAATTTTATGTAGTAAAAATAGCATGGTTTTGTGTATTTTCTTTCTATTCGGAGCAGATATTTCGAAACAACTGTCAGAAAAAAAAGGTCATTTACATTTCCCCAAAGAGATCTGCATTTCACTAATAAATAACTTTCCAGTTTTGTCGTCCAATCTTTTATAAATTTTGCGAAAATTATTTGGAGGGAAATTATATAAAAACAATTTTACCAAGATTTTCTAAAAATTATGATTTCAAAAGTAATGTCAGGCATTTTGTGAATATGTTCTGAAAAGTTTTATCAAAATCGGCCATTGTTTTATTTTTGCAATAATTTCCAAATTAATATGTTTCCACCGGAAAAACAACGCTACAATGTAAAGAATACAATCTTTAGATTGCATCGCTGAGAGAAAAAATAAAAATAAAAATCAAATTTAAGCTTTTAACCAAAATTTCGAACGTGTTAGAAAGGATGAAAAATTATAAAAAACAAAAAAAAACTAAAAATACTTTTTAATTATTCTCTTAATAATAACATAAGGGCTGATGATAAAACTTTGTTTTTCTAGTTTTAAACCATTTAACATCATACATACTATACCATTTTTTAGTTTGCTTCTCTTTTTTGCTGAAATTTGTGGAAGTATAAATAATAATAATGTGTTAAATTTGTGCACCAAATTCTTTGTTACATAAGATAAAGTACACTACTGTAAAGGGGTATGGTAAATGAATATTAAATTAAGTGAAAAATATTCATAAAAATAGATATTTAGAATAATAAATATTTGATGAACATTAACCATTAAAACAAATATAAACAAAGGAAACTATTTAGCCACTTAACAGATTTATGTGGACTTATTAAAAAATATTTGGGTTGTATAATTTTAGTTATTAATCAATTCAACAAAAGCAGGGCGATATTGCCGATAAGATACAAGCAGGGTCTTCTTCTTCTATGTGCACCCTCCCTTCAGGACAAATGGAAATCCTGGCCTCATCTCCCTATCCCTGTGGCCCTCAGCATGTTTGTTCCTGTTACTCCTGGTAACACCGTTCAAATCACATCCACCACGACCAGGCCCTGCAAATATGTTGTCCGCTGCCTTCCTCTGTCTCTCTTTCCCTCTACACCAGCCTGATCAGTATCAGGTTCTCCAAACTCTCCTTCCTCATTGCGTGTCCCAGGAACTTCAGTTGTCTCTTCCTGATGCTAAGTATTAATTTCAACTTTTGAACTGCATTTATGTTTCCATCTCATATTTAGGTACTTCCTAGATATTTAAATTTTTGCACACTGCTTTATTCTGGTATCCTCCACCTGCATTTGGCATTTTGAGTTGCACCTTTTGCTGATGATAGCCATTCAGTTTTCTTAAAGTTTATTTGTATAGTCCTTTTTTGACATCACTCTCCCACCACTACCTTCTGTGGAGGTCCTGCAGTTTCCTTTCCGTGTATGCAATCAGCACTGTATCATCTGCATACCTTATGTTGTTCAAGTTATGGCCTCCAATAGCAAATCCAATAGGGTCCTCAAAATATTCTCCTTTTGGAGTTGAACAAATCCGGTGAAAGACACATCCTTGTCTTACGCCTCTTTCTATCTTTGTAAATCTACTGAGATCGTTACTTGTCCGTATGCAAGGACGTTTACTGCCAGTAGGATTCTTGATACTCTGATGTCTTTTCAAAGTAATGCAGGCTGCCGAGCATCTCCATCAATTCTTTTGTGTCGTATCATGAATGCCTTCGCATATTCCAATGAAACATATGTATAAGTCTTTCTTCATTTGTATTGCTCTTTCGGAGAGCATCCTAATCATGAATATGGCGTTCCTTGTTCCAGTATCTTTGACGAACCTGCACTGTTTCTGCCCTATCTCTGGCCTGATTCTGCTTCTCACTCTCTTCATCAGGATTCTGACAATCAGTTTGATGTGACTCATTAAAACGATGATTTCTGCTGCACTCATTAAGCTGATAGTTCTCGTTTGCACCTGGTTTCTTCGGCAGTGCACAGACGCAAACAGGGTACTGAGGCAAAAGATGACGAAAAACCTTAGAAGGAACCAGGGCCTATCATAAACAGGAAACAAGGAAGAAACCTATAATCTGAGACGTTTTTAAATACACACGAATTTCCGTTCTTTCAAAGTCAGTTAGCGAACACTATTTTTAAATACTCTTCACCACTCGGTAAAAATTAGAAGAAGAATTCGAGTTTGAATAAAATTTTAGTTAAAGATAAAAATTATTTGAACAATGCATAGAGTGGAGGTACCTAATGAACAATACGAAAAAGATATATTAAAAATAAGAAGTGTAATAAATCCCATAACACTTCATAAATTATTGTTACCTCTGTCATGTTATACAATTTGATTCTTTGTTATTATTAAATTGTAAAATTATTTAAGACAATATTTTATATCATCTTAAATTTTATATTTCAGAGATTTTTTCAAACTAAGGCTATTTAAACTACAATTTTATAAAATATTAGATAATTGCTGAAAATACTTTATTATTTGTTAATTTTACTACATAGTTAAGACAGTAAAAAACAAACATCAATCAAATAACAGGCAATTATATTATTTTTGACCTACACTTATTTTTTTATTTTATTTATTTATTTCTTCATTTTTTTTTTTTTTTTTTTTGCCTGCTTCCATCTGTCATGTAAATCGTTATCTCAAATAACATTCGAATACTGATATGATGACTACTGTGATTAGAAAATCTTTGCCAGCACATTTCGGGAATATTAAACAAGTAATACAAATCAGATAAGTTAGCTCAAATTGCTGATTTTGCCAAAAATGATCGTTTCAGCGATGTATGCAAGATTTTTAAACGAAATTTTATAAAACTACAAAATTTACAAAATGTGTCGGTCACGTTCAAAAACGGCCGAAATGAACGATTTTTTCAAATCTGTAAAATTTAGATTCCAATGAATGAAATTTCCTAGGTTGGAAATACACCATAATATTTTGCTTACTGGAATTAATTAGTATGACAATCTTAAAGCTAAATTAAAATCAGTGCTTTTTTATTTATTAGGATTATTTAAAACATTGGTACGAAAATGAGTGGAGGTTAAGTTAAATAAAATGTAAAGGAGGTAACCGCGACTTAAATAATTAAGAGTAGGCTCCCATGAAACATCGTAGTTTAATTGATTTTGATCAGAGTTAGTAATTGCTTTTTAATTTATGCTTTTCTTTTAATCATCAAAACAAACAATAGAAATCAATGATACGCAAAAAAAGTACTTTATGAGTGTTAAGGAATATAAAATATACAAAATATTATGAGTAGAAAAATGGTTGAATGATAAAATTAAGAATAGAAGATAACAATTGACATTACATTTAAACTTTTGCAGATCAAGTTGACTTGAAACGTAATATTAGATAACAGTTTTTTGTATTTTTTTTTTTTTTGTCAAACATTAAATTGGAAATTCTTGCAAAAAATCAAATATTTGTCTGATTTTAATGAAACTTAAAGGACTTATTCTCAAACGAATGAAATTATTTGAGAAATTTTTGTTTTTCAAAAATGTTTGGTAGAAATATTTTCATTTTTGAATCGGTTACTCCATAGCATACACTTAAATTCATGAAATTTTAAGCAATTTCATTTTTGGAAATTTGGTTCTATGAGTTAAACGCAGGATTTATTGGAGAATGTAAATCATCTATTTTTTTTTTTTTTTTCTCAATTTGCCTTTACTTCGAAAATCTGATCTAAGAATTTAAAACATTAAAAAATACAATAAACCTATGACATTAGTTTATTTGAAAAGTTTTTAATTACTATAATAAATAATATAAATTAAGGAAATTATAATCTAAAGAAAATTTCGATGAGATGATAAATAATGATTTTTATTTTATTATAATTTTATAAAGTTAAAATTATTTATAAAATTCTTTAAACATTTGTTATCGTTAATTTGTTAACTTATTAATGGAATGCTATTTTCACTAATCGAAAATTGAAAAGTCTAATAAAAATCGTCGTGCCTTCGTAATATAAAATAATGTTTAACATTTTTTGTGTGTGTTAAAGTTTTTTCTTCTATGGTAACTTCTATGTGTACATTAAAAGTTCTTGTGTTTAGCGGTTTATGCCCTTTACAGGAAAAAATTATACATTAATGTCACTTCTGATCGCTATACACCTATTGTATGGCGCATTTTGTAGAGCTGTTGTCACATTTCAAATACGGGAAAAATACCAGAAAGTTCAGATTTGAATTTAAGCTATAGTTTTATTCTAAATTTCATCCAATAAATAATATTTGTGTAATTCAGATGAATTTAAGATTGAATTTGCTAATTTTTTAAGTATAATGCGTCACGAGTGTATATTTTATTTTTTTGCAAGTTTTTTAAAACCGTGAATTAACTTTGTTTACGAGTGTGTCGCTCACTCAAAAATGACCGAAAAATTGAAAAATTCAAAATAGAATCTCAATCTGGCCTGCTATTTAGTCCATAGCTGGAGGGAGACGTGCCGGATTAATATCTTTCTTGGAGTATTTGCGCATAAGGGAATGCAACGAACTCAAATTTGAATTGGAACTCTGCTCTCCTATTTCTTGCACTGCGCTTCCAGTTCATAAATCATATGTTTATAAGTTCATAAATTGTTCGTCAGAGCAATTTCTATGAAAATATCTATAGAAAAAGCACGGGGAAGTTATACTGCAGTGGTTACAAATTTACTGAAGAATTATTTTTTTACTTTATCAAGAATCTCTAAATGTATAGTAGGGACAATATTCACTGCATTGACAAATACGGACTTATAAATGTCTAAGCTAGATTCTGGCGGGAGGAAACTGTCTAGTACGTCATATTTAAAAAAAAAAAAAACCCTTGCAGCAGACATACAAACTATTCAATATAGACTTTCCACTTTCATAAAATGTTATCCCAAGAATCTCTGACAAGTCGCTCACCTCGATTTTAACATCAGCCATGCTGATAGGTCTTTTAAATTATGTTTTTGCTATTAGCCCAAACCCTCCGTTGGTCTCCTCCTAGGCAGTACCTCTCCATCGGGAAGGGACTGGGTTTATTAGCTGTTGCCTAAGGCGTACCTAATTCAGTACTTGAGCAATTTTTCCACGATATTGACATTAAACTCACTTTAAAGTGACCTTGTGTCACATTTTTGCTTTCCAACTTACGTACGCTAAAAACTAGCTATTTCTTCGGCTTTTGGCTGGGATTAAAATGTAGTATCTCTTCTAGGTACCATCACTAATTCACTAAAAGCAGCAGATGATAAATATAAAAGGCCCTTCTTTCACAGCGTCTTGCGGTATCATTGCACTATTATGACAATTAAAAGTAATGTAATAGGAAAAACAATTACTTAAATGGTAAAATTTTCTATGTAAAAATATATATTAAAATTATCTATATTTAAGTAAATTAATTTTCAGAATTAAATGATATAATGGAATCAAATAAAACAATTGAAACCAAATTGAATGTGCAAGCACAATGACAGTCTAAGGGAGGCTACTTTGTTTATTTTCATCTATTGTTGCCTCCCTTAGATGGTATAAAAACATGTAAGGTGAAACAATTTAGTTTATTATTTTGTATTTATCTCCCTTGGATCGTATCATAATGCATTAATTGATTGTGTTATAGGTATCTTCACTACATCACAAAAATAAATAAAAAATAAAAAAATAGCATAGTACTAATAAAAAGCTTCAAATTTAACAAAACGAATTGTTTCCATTAATATGTTTACAATCAATCACGTGATTTTACATATCTCACTTTTTTTGTTGGCATTAATTTGGAAACTCGCAAAAATCATATAATTGTCGGATTTTAATGAAACATTCAGTACTCATTTACAAATGAATTAAATTATTTTTGAAATTGTTATTTTAAATATTAATGAAATTTTTTTTAACTCTTTTATCTACCTTCACGTAAATCCATGAAATTTTAATAAAATTTAATTGGCGGTAAATTATTTTTTATTTGTTAAACGTAGAACTCATCGGGGAATATAAATAATCTAATTTTTTTTTATTTTAAATTTTACGACTCTATCCGAAAATCTGCTCCGAAGAGTAAAATATAAAATTTTAATAAAACTCTGATATAATTTAATTTGATAAGGTTTTAATTGCTGGAATAAATAATAAAAATTAAGGACATTATAGTCTGAAGAGAAAAAAAACATCTTCGATTCCTAATAAAATTTTAAAAAATGTTTTCATTTTTTATTATAATAATTCATAAAGATTTAAAAATATTTTTTAAATCTTTTTAAGAATTTCTTTAACTGAAGTATTGATGATTATATTGCCTATCGAAAATTGAAAAGTTTAATAAAAATCGTACCAGAAATATTTTAAAATAATTACGAAAAAAAAAACTTTTGTGTAAAAAGTTTTTTTACCAACAATGCGATTTTACCAAGGATTTTATGGCCATTAACGATTTATAGCGTGCCAATATCGACGGTTGAGTCTACAGGAAAGAAAGATTAGCAGTTCTATTCGAAAATGGCTGGGGCTACCACGATCACTAAGCAGCACAGCCCTATACGGGAAGACAAATCCGATACATCTGGCCGTTAGAGGGTTAGTCGAAGAACTCGCACAAGAGAAGCTATGATGTACTAAAATTCTAAAGACCCTAAAGTTGCCGACGCCGGGATATTAATACGTACTGACAAGAAATGGAATGCAGGAAGTGAATTACAGTTGGCTGAAAAAGAAGCCAAAAATGAAAACAATTATAGGAACTGTTGCAGAAGGGATAATGGGACGAGGCTACATCCAGGGAAACCTATGAACAAGACAAATAAGAAACAGTATCAAAAAATTCTCCAAAATGAAGTAAGAGCTAGTGTGGAGGAGGATAGAATTACAAAAATGGTGGGATTAAGCCAGCAGGGAGTATGGACCAGATGGGAGAACATAACAAAACGAAAAATTACTTGGTCCGATATATTATGGAATGAATTCACACACACAAAATTCCAGATGAAGGCAGTATATGATACGCTACCCAGCCCAGTGAACCTCCATATTTGGGGGAAAAAGAAAACTCTCACGTGCAAGTTGTGTTCAGGGAGAGCATCACTCCAACATGTACTTAGTGGTTGTCCCAAGGCATTAAGTGATGAGAGATATCGCTGGCGCCCCGATAAAGTTTGACTTAGGATACTGACTGGGGTTACCAGAAGACATTCTAATTATTTCCTTACATTAAATAGGGTCCTGTTTTCGAATTCAACAAAAAATATTATTCTGTGGGAACTAACAGTCCCATGGGAAGAGAATATGGAAGTTGCCCACCAACACAAAATGAACAAATACCCAGAACTGGTGGATAACTGTAGAGGTGTTTGGCTGGAAAATCCTTAAACGGCATTGGAATAAAATGGGAATTACAGGGTTTAAAAAAGAGGAAAGTGACTCAAACACTCCTAGATGCAGCTCTGGGGTCATCCAGGTGGAACTGGATATGCCGAGATAATACCTGGACGGGACAAAATGTCCGATAGACCAAAAACGATGACGAGGAAAATGAAACAATCTATACAATCTTTATTAATGCGACGTAAATCCTTTTTTTATCTATTCATTTATTCATTCATATCACTAAATCATATTTTTTATTTATTTTCGAAATATTTCATTAACATCATTCGTTTTAGTTTTGTATTTTACTCCGGTTTTTTATCTATTCATTTATCTATTATTTAATTCCTAAGTTTTTCTTTAATCAAAGAAATATTTCACTAATACCATTGTTTTTTTTTTTAGTTATTTACATATCCTCCCTTCCAATATCTGTTTTAACACTTTATAATATTCATTTTTGCCTGGACGATCACGGTATCCGGTATGATTTTCTATTTCGTTAATAGGCATATCCCTTCATCTTCTGTCCTCTATGTAATGGTATCTGCTACATCGTGTTAAGTTATGTATTTATTTCAGTATATTTAAACAGTTTTCTTATTTGTTCCTTTTTAGCTACACATCCGATAACTATTTTAACCATTCATCTTTTTTTATTTGAACCATTTATATATACATTCTCATCACTGGACATTCATTTTTTTTTTTTTTTTTTTGTGGACGAATTTGTTAAAAAAATTTCACCTATTCTTTGTGCAACCAAAACAAAACATTCTATCAACGTAGCAAGAGAGATTAGGAATATTGAGGCCTAATCATCTTGGCCAATAAATTGGGGAGAAGGAATGATGTTTGTAAAGGACAGAAACCGTCAATGAACAGGGGTAATGATCACTGATGATGTGTCCTAAATCGCATCTAAATGATGTATTGTTCAAATTAAAAAATTCGATTAAGTACGATGTTCCATAAGAGTCATAACATGTTTCCATTAAAATTAAATTAGATATTTTTACCATGCTTTAAACGTAATGATAACTTTTTAATAATAGAGAAATACATACGAAAAATATTAATAAATAATAGGACAGCACCTTAGTTCGATTATTTAAATTTCATTTTTTCTTATTATATTAAAATTATTTTAAAAGAAATTTAAATTTTTAAATTTTTATTTATTCAGAAAGCATATTCAAATGTCTGGCTATAAATCTAAAATTCTATAAAATATTATATAATTGCTGAAAATATTAAGTTAAATTTTTAATTTTACTATTTAGTTGAAAACCAAAAAAAAATTTTTTTTAAATTTTATATTTTTAACCTAATTGAAATTTTGGCAATTTTGGTAGCTACCTTTAGCGTTCTTGACAGTTTCGAACTGTCATATCTTTGGTCACGCCGATATGAGTTAGACAAAAGAAGGCTATCAGAGTTAAAAGTGTTTTTATTATAATTGCAGGCAATTATTACTTTTGATTGAAAAATAGATAAAGCTAAAATTGAATTTTAAAATTGATCAAATGACTTCTCAGCTAGGTATATTTCATTTTTGCAAAGTATTTAAAACAGAAATTTGTCTACCGTTTACATACTGTTTAGGTAATGTGTCGATCAATCAAAAATGGTGGGAAATTTAAATTTTATTTATTCAATGTAGAAAAAATTAAATTAAAATTAATAATAATTTCGGTTTAAAATACAATTGTGTATTTTTTTTCTGGAATTAAAATTAATTCTGGTTTTCAATTAAAACTAATTTTGTGCTTTGAAGGTAACTTATTTTATTTTGAAAAATTTAAATTTAAATTTAGGTATCGAAAATGGGTGGAGGTACCTATTATTGTTTCATGTGAATTGTCGAATTTTGAGACAGAATTTTCAACAGTACTTGTTCTTTGTCGTGGAAACGACTATTTTCTTACAGTCAGTCAGTTAAGTGCCATATTTCATACACGCTTGGGCGATCATGTTCTCAAGAGATATGACTGACTAAGCAGAAGATTTTCTCGCAGTAGATTGTCATTACTTTCTGGAGGTAGAGCGATCGCCAAAGCTGGTTGCTATAGAACCCAATCTGTCCTGCTATTTAACCTATGGCTGGAAAGAGAAGTGACAGATTGAAATCTTTCCCAAGGGGATTTGCGGCGTAAGTGAGTGAAACGAATTCAACTGTATTTCGAAGTCGGCTCTCCGATTTTGCATTCTGAACCGATATCTGCTGCGATATCAACACTCAACAAGGTGTAAAACATGACTTAATTATGAAGTGGGAACGACACTGCTGTCAAGATTTCGTTGAAGAGTCTTTAAATTTACGCTCGATCAGGATTTCAGATGTTTCGGAAATTGTTGCGGCTCCCACTCCGCCTGATAGTCGTTTTTGTAGAGATTTTCTTCATCAAAGGGTCGGTTTCGATTTACCCGGAAGATTTTGACGGTCACATGAATTTCTGATTTCAACCGGCACGAATAGGCATTGCCAAAAGATTACGTTTATCGAAACAATAATTTGTGATAGAAAAAAAAACACTTTTTCTTTACCTCATTTGAAACTCTCCATTTCTTGGGCCTGGCGTGCTTTGCACGCAGGGTGGGAATGAACAGGTTTCAGAAATTGTTTCATTACCATCTATCTATTCTTTTACTATCTTTTCTCCCAAATTACTGAAAGCCCAGTGCACTGCACACATGGTGTAATGATTAGAAAGCTTGTCTCGCTAGAAATATTACATCTGTGTAGTGATTTAGATCCCCACTGGGCGCCCCAGACTTTTATCCTTGCGCCACATATAAGCTGCGCTGGGAAAATCACCTACCGAGAGCCGAAATTCACTAAGATTGAAAAACAATAATCAACCTCAATGTGAAGTAATGATTCTATTGTTTCATTTTCTTTCCCTTTTTCTTTTATATAACTTTCTTGACTTCTTTATCACTCGGTTCGTCTCCGTTTAAGTTTATTTTCTGTTTGATGCATATTAGATTATGTTCTATAACCGCGGGCATTTCTACTTTAGTGTACTCAGAGTTGAAATGTGACTGAAAGTGTTCCTTGAGACCAGGGCACTTCCTCTGCTTTTCTCTTTCGATATTATGTATGATATCACCATGACTGTTTGTTTTTTAGGTTTTTTTTTGTTTTTTGTTTTTTGTATTTTGAATTTCTTCTCATTCCGACACATAATCTATGCTGTTTGGTTTTACGAACTTCGTTTCCAATTTCGCAAATATGTTGGATTCTAAGTGCATTAACTATTTTTTTGTCTTGTCATTTTACAGAAAATTTGTTTTTTTTTATCTTGTCAGTTTACAAAAGTTTTCAGTCATTTCACAGCTGAAATCGTTAAATATAACCGTAAGTTCTATGCTAATAGTTTCTTCTATTGCACTTCTCGCTTCAGGAACTCTTTTCAGTTTCTTGCTTCAAACTCAACCATAATCTTTGAGAATTTAAATGCAACGTCAGTTGTTATCTTCTGTTCTTGCTAATTCCGTTCTTTTATTGTTCACTCTCATTAACGATGTTTTTATTTTTCTCTAGTTCTCTCGCACTCGGTAGCCGCTGCGTGTTAGTAGCTTTATTTCCTTACTTGGGGTGAAATGATTTTAAAAATTGATCCTGCCCTCTACAAATCTTTTAACTTTTACATGCTGTCGATTTTCTATTCCAAACTTTGATTAAGTCTGCTAATATATATATATATATATATATATATATATATATATATATATATATATATATATATATATTTTAATTCAGATACTTCAATCCAAGGGAAAAAGCAGGAAGGTAAATTCCAAAAAACCCGATCCTAATTAATATTAAAAATTTATTTTAATATTAAAAAAAATGATACAGGAAGAGAGCTCCATGTAATAAAATATTAAGGAAAAGTAGACTAATTTTTCTCCAGTTTCGAAAGGTTTTTTCTGTTGTTGAGGTGATGTGTCGTCCCCCGTGGGGATCTCATATCAGGGTCAAGGGTCTTAACATCTTTGACTCAATCCTTTTTAATATATATATATATATATATATATATATATATATATATATATATATATATATATATAAAGGAATAAGTAAAGAACAGGTAAGAAAAGTGTCGTTAATCTAACATATTTCACTTACTAAAGTTTCTTCAGAAACTTGTTTATATGACTCGTAATTAGAAATTTAATTTATTTATTTACAAAAAAGCAACAAAGTTGAAACTATATTGCTATGTTGATTGAGGCTTGATTTCATTGGTTATACACATGTCACGTATAAGAAAGCAATAGGCGATCATTTTTTTAAAAAGAACGTTCGCTTGTTTATATGTATGTGCCACGTGTAATAAAAGCAACAGTGATTATTTTAAATGTAAATGTGTATAGATGCTCGTTTAAAAATATATGTGCAAAATAATGCATGTGTCACGTGTATTTAGCGATGGACGATATTTTTTTAAATATGTGTAAAATATCTGTATGACAAATCGTGATTTTTAGACATTTAAAAGTCATGGTTTTCCTACATTTTATAAATGCTCCTCTATTACTTTATTACATGTAACACATATTTGACTAATGAAATCAAACCCCCAATCTAATATACTGTCTATTTGTCGTTTAAAAAATAAATTATTTTATAAACAAATCTTTGAAGAAAGTTAATAAAATATAACATATTAAATTAAAGACACTTTTTCTACCTGCTCTTTACTTATTCTATCAACTTGTCACATTTTCAACCATATTTCCAACTCATATATATATATATATATATATATATATATATATATGTGTGTGTGTGTGTGTGTGTGTGTGTGTGTGTGTGTGTGTGTGTGCAGGTACAATTCACCTGAACATACTTGTTCAGAATGTGAACCTTCCGTTCATGACTGTGATGTCTGGAAAGGTTATCCGCCTCCTACCATTTGACTGATTGCCAAATAAGGCTAGATAGGCCAGTCTACCTTACTATAGCTTCATTAGATGCTGTAATGAGGTAGATTCATAGTTTTCCAAGAGTATTTTTGTAAAAGCGAATGCAATGCCTCCCCCGGCTAGAATTTGAAATCACCTCATCATTTCCTTTCCGAGTCGCTCATCCCTGCGACAAGCGTCCATGAACAAAATGATTTTTTCAAATTTTATTACCTGTGTTTACCGGCGCATTAATGTGTAGTAGCTGACCCCGTAAAATTGTTTCTTTGTTTCTTGACTCTTCAGAGTGTAGACGATCATGGCTCTCCACAAAATTCATATGCTTTGTAACCTTAAAGTGTCCAGCACACTTTTATTTGTTTCGAATAAAAATCTTCCTATTTCTTAATACTTTCTTAGCTTTTGGTAAACTACTTTCGCTATATCAATGCTTATTCGGATTTCGCTATCGCATTTTCAATCCACTGTTAAAACACTTTCTAGATGTTTAAATTGTTGTACGCGCTTGAACAGTGATTATGAAAATCTGAAATATCATTCAAATACCTAACAGGTGAATTATAGTCCTTATACGAATATCATCCTAGAGAGACCAGTTTTTTTTTTCTAACAATAAAAAGTTTTTGAAATTTGCGATTATCTCACTTTGGTCAGGATTTAACCTCTATCTGTATGCCATGTTTCTTCAGGTGTTTGGTTGGGTCATAACTCTCAACAATTTCTTGTTTGTGCAGCTCCTAGTAACATTTAACCTTTTTGAATCTCTTCCAAACACTGCTCCACCAACCGTTTCCTCAAGCTCGCTATGTTGTGCGTTGCCATTTCTTACCCTCTCATTTTCTCAGTCTGCCCTGTGAGTCAGGGTCAAGTTACCAAAATATTTATTTGAAATATATCCTGGTAGAGTTGCAACACTATATTTATCCTTTTTTTTTTTTTAGAATAATATGTTTTTAATTATATTGTGAGTAGCGTTAGTTGAATATAACTGGCAAAGAGTTCAACTAATCAAATTGACAAAGCCGCACCATCACAACAAGAGAAAAAACAAGATAACAACGGAGCAAATATATCACGTATTGCTCTGACGAACTTCTTCTCCCTTGATGTCCCGACCACATGAATTTATTCGTACTATTTGATTGGCAACTGCACCTTACATTCACAACTGCGATGTCACTGACGCTATTCGACTTTTACAAGTAGGGCAGGATTTTATATATACATCTGACTTCAGATTTGCTTTTCTATTGGACTGGTTGTCAAATAAGAGAGCCCAGTCTACCAGCTTCCCCTTTTGCTATCAAAAGACTTAAATGCAACAGCCAATTCTAATTTAGCAATTTCTATTTTTGCACTTCCCGCAATTCTCAAGGAGATAGAAGATGACGATTGATGTTGCGTTTACATTTTTGAAGATTTTATTAATAAGGGAAACAAGTAAACGGAAGGGAGTTCAACAGGCGAGAAGTGCGAGAAAAGAAACTGTTGGAGAAGAGTACCGGTTGAATTTAACTATTTCAAAAGTAAACAAGTGGAACGTTGATGCCAATCTATTAACACGCTTAAATTAATGTAGTCGGGGTACCAGAAAAAAAGAACTGAATCAATAAGACAAGAATTAATAGTTACGTCATTATCATAGATAGCGAATTTTGAATTGACATAATAGATGTAGTGGTTGTTTTACTGTAATGTTATTGGTCCTGACCTGGTATATTGGCTTCAGTATATTTTTACGGCCATAACATACCTATGCCTGTTCTATAAATATTTTCATAGTAATTCGTTCTGATGAACTTTCGTATTTCGTACAGACATCTTAAAAAAAAAAAAAAAGACAGAGAATTAGGAATTCATAGAGACTTTGGTGTATTATGGTGGCTGTAGTAAGAATGGGGTGAGTAGGAATACTGCGATATGGTTGTGAGTCAGTACTTGTGACTAGTTTAAGATAAGACAGATTAAGGACCGGTCTCCCCTATCACTCCCTTTGGCCTTGTGTCGCATCTGTGTATTCTGAAATTAAATGTTGCTTTCTTGTTTCGTAGTTTAACAAACTAGAGAACAGTACAAAATTGGCGGCAAAGTCCCATTGTTTTGCAGATAAAAGCTGTTACATGTTAACCCTAAGTTCTATGCTGATATTTTCTTTCCTTCTTGCAATTCTTGCTGTCGGTTTCTTACTTTTTCAGTTAAATTTGATTGTCAAATATTTGAATGCAATATCAATCGTTATCTTATGTCTTCTTAATTTTTTATTGTTCTCTCTCCTTAATATTTTTTGTTGTATTCTTTCTACACTCAGTATTCCGTTGCTTCTTACTTTATTGTCTTAGTAGCTTTATTGGTACAAATACAATAACAAATACTAAGATTATTGAACGAATACCACTTGATTTATTAAACCAATCGCATTACATTGATTACATTTAACAACAGAATCCCAAATTACATAAAAACAAAGAAAGCAATTAGCATAGGCATAGATTTTTCAGTGTGATAAAATCATTTAAGTTCAAATCCCAATAAAAATTTGATATACAAATAAAAAAATTCCGCAAAATATTTAAACTTGACATTGTTTCTATTTTATATTTAGTGCATCGAAAAATCGCTATAACCCAATAATTTCAAGTAGTCTTCTTGTAGAACGCGGCAGATATTTCCTTTTTTGATCGACAGTCGGATATTGTCCATATTTCAGTCCTCCTCTGAAAAAAAGTTACATATATATATATATATAAACAAATACATCAAATTCATTATTTACTACAAAAAACTCAAAACTAGCAACCTAGTTATTACAAATATGACCCAAATTTCAAAACCCTTTATATAAGTCCAACGTTGTGTATGAATATACTTGCCCACTCGAGAATGTTTCAGAATAAAAAATGCAAACATCTTGCATATTATATACCATGACCAGATTCTCACGGTCACCACGTGTCAAGCACCAGTGTGTCATCAAATAACAGCATAAACATAAGAAGCATTGTAACATTAGACTGTTACGCACATACTATACCGAAATACTAGCAAAATAAAAATCGTAAAAACATACTTATGATATATATATATGTTACGAAAGTCTCGAAGATTTATGAAATGATTTTTAACGACCGACATATTTAATTTATTTGTTTAGACATTATTTTAAATCGATGCCCGTATTTGTTCAAAAAGTATATTAATATATATTTATTTCTACTGGACTGATTATTCATGAGAAATTGCATTTTGAAAAATGTGTGTCATTCGGCAGAATTCGAATGATTTAACAAAAGTTAGTTTTGATTTAACCTCAATTGAACTGTGGGATCATTCGTGGTCGATCGGTCTTTAGAGGCACCAGATGAATTGGCGGCTTCCTCTATAGCAGGTTCGAATCCAGCCTAATGACACTTTTCGTAAGAAAATGCATCGTAAATAATCAGGCCGGTAAAAATAAATATACTGTTGGATTAAAACAGAATATCTACTTAAATACGAGTATCAATTAAAAATAATTTACAAACAAATAAATTATATATATATATATATATATATATATATATATATATATACACGTGTGGGTGCACTGTAAATACATTGAGCTTTCTTTGTGGATAGATTTTGATATTATATTACTAGGATTCAATTGGATTATTTACAGGGAAAGTTCTCTTTCCACGGATTATTTTTTCTTACAGGTAAGTTTCATATCGAGATAATAGACTTTCATCTCGAATAGTATTGGCTCTTTGACTATGAAATTCCAGAAGAAAATCATTAGACCTTCAGTATGCTAGATTTCAAAATAGAAATTGCTTCCAACTTAAAGATTGTGAATTACCCTTCAACATTACACTTAACCTCGATAATAATTCCTTTAAACCGTACTATAAGGACAATGAAATCCCTAGCTATATCAATATTAATTCCAACCACTCTAACGCCATTATAAAGCAAATACTGAGGACGGTTAATATTATAATTAGTCGATTATCCTCATTCCCTAGAATCTTTAGGAATAACAAAACTATATGATAAAGTCTTCCAGAGTAGCGGGTATGCATAAATTAACTTTCTATTTCCGTACTACCCGCTTGTAATTCTGAATCGCAAAAGGCTAACAAACATAGGAAAAGAAAAATATATGGCTCAACCCCAATTCAACTATTAACATTGGTAAGACCTTTCTTTAAATTAATAAGTAAACATTTTCATAAAGATGCATCCCTGAGTAAAATATTCAATAGAAAAACGATCAAGATTAGAGCTTTGTGTACTAATAATATGTACAACATTATTAGCTCACAATAACCAAGTCTTGAAGAAGTTTGGTGAATCCGATACAGAAAATAGGCTTATACCCCGCGCCCTGTAATTGTAGATCTAGAGATAACTGTCCGTTGAGGGTAAATGAAGATCTGCAAATGTGATACATCAGCCCACAATCTACCCTTAGGGAAATAAGGAGAAATATAATGTTTATATCGGAGTTTCGCAGGAATTTGGAAGCAACGGCTTTATACACACAGGCACTATTTCAGTAACCCTAATTTATAATGTCAAGGCCTCTTCCCGAAAATACTGGGAATTAAAAGAAAAATAACCGAAATCCACAGATAAAATGGAAGCTGATAGGCAAGTACAGTGACCTCTAATAGCTTAAGATACAAATGTAATCTATGTTTGCAAAAAAAAAAAATGAAATAAAATTTTCAAATTTCAATATCAGAATAAAGCCTTCGAATAAATGTATAGGGATCATTAGTATGTATGTCATAAAAAATAAATATAAATTACAATCATTATCTTATTCTTCATTCAATCAAAATAAAGTTTTTTTTTAAATTTGGCTAAGCAGTTACCTTCCCCACTACTTACTATTACTAACTCTATGTCAGTTACATACCTCTGTCATCATAAAAATATCAAGAGATCTGCTTGCTTAGCCCTATAAAAGCCAATATCCTACAACCCTTTCTTTACTAGGACCAAACATCCGACATTAGAGTTTTTCCTCATTCTTTGATTAAATGGGGTTGACAATGCAGAAATATTTATAGAGTGTTCCATTAAGATTGGTCAAAGAAGTAAATAAAAATGGCAATCGGTGAATTTTTTGTTTCAGTATTGGATCCTATTATTTGAGTTATTGCAATAATTTATAAAAATATCATGACTCCAAATGAAGAAATCTAAAGGCGTCAAGTTGCACGATCGTGGTGACTAACTGACATCACTGGTTCGAGAGATGATGCGATCTGGGGACTTCTCACTCAATAAAGCCATTGTTGCATTGGCTGGTGTGACATGTAGTGCCGTTATAAGCTTGAAGCGCAAATCTTCGATATCCATAGTATTCGAATTCATGCCATAAAAAGCTGGTTATCATGGAACGGGTATCGCTCGTCTGTCATCGTAATAGAATTCATTTTCGAAGAAATACGGTCCAACGATTCACCCCAAAAAATGCACACCAAACAGTAACATGTGCCGAAGACTTGGCGGATATTTAGAGAAATTATTTTTCTACACATAACTATGACTAAAATAAAACAATTCAGTAGTGAAATCAATAAAATTACACCAATATTTGATTTATCTGCTAACTTCTCCATCTGTCTTAATGAAACAATCTATATTGATAAAAAACATTTCATTAGTCAAACGTTATTTTTTTATTAGATTAGATTTATTTTATAGACACCGTTTATTTATTAAACTGTATCTACAGTTTTGTCTATCCTGCCCAGAATGTTCGAAAATTTTTATTAAAAACATATAAACGCTCGTAGCAGTATTTGAACTTTGCGTTTCCTAGTTGAAACAGTCATTAAGTTCAGATGTGCTTTGGCCGCCCGGCTACTGAGTATGTGGATGACCAAGCGCTGTTGAATAGAGCCTTGCACATTTCAGCCCTTATATTACTGAAATTGTATAATCAACGGGAATGCATTTACGATGTCTATATGGCATCAAAATGAATGTTAGAGGACAAGACCCGCACCAGCGATTCGTGTATTATTGAGAGTGATTCATTGGTGTACACATAGTGTGTATAGTGATTTTTTTCTCATAAATCGATGAAAGTATGTTCAAAAGTAATGAAAAAGTTATTAATTTGGTTCAGTTCTTGAAAACGGTTACCCGCAAACCGAAAATTCTATTGCAGGTTATCATTTTATGCGGAAAAATATTTAGAATATTTCAGAAGTTTACTTTTCAGATTTTGTTAATTATGTAGCGGATGTACTAAAAAGTAGTGGATATCATCCTGAACGAGAAATCAGTAGGGACGAGTTCGAACTCCAGTTGACCGTCTTTCAATGCTTACGTGCAAATATCATTGGGGAAGGTATTAATCCGTCTCTCTCCTCCAGCTATAGGTTAAAAAATATGATATAGTGGGATATATAGCCTTGGCTGGCAACCTACTGCGGAAAATATTCCTGTTTGAGTCTAGTCATGTCTCTTTCTAGACATGATCGTTCAAATGTGTATCATATTTATGAGACATAAAAACTGTTTAAATGGTTCCACAAATGTAAAAAGGCCGAGAAATGCTAGAATAGCCTCTTATGTTGCAGTTACGACAAAAAAAACAAAAAAAAAATACATCCAATCAGACACTCACATAGAAAGCTCATCTATTTTCTTTCGATACACATGAGCTGGTGGAAGTAATCAAGCAGTAACCGCAATATTTTTGCCTGCAAAAAATAAAAATCGCAACATTTGAAGTCACCGAATTATAGTTTGATTAGAATAAACAATATTTTTCTACAGGGACAGATTGTTCTAGTTCAACGTGCCAAGGCTCCTCCTCTATGAGTATTATTTACCTCTTATTCAATGAACTCTACAAGTTTTTTTTATTTGTTTTACCTCTACTCTCGCCGCATTACACACACAAATCCCTGACACAATAGATTATACAATATACATGCAATCAGTAGACGTGGTAACACCAGTATAATCATTACATTTGCTGTCAGTTGAAAATATGAGATCAAGAAGTGCAACGTGTTGCTTTTCTGGGGCTTTGCATCAGTCATAGTGACGGGAGCAGTTTTGAAGCAGTAATTAATTCAATATAATTACTGCACTTCATGTCAGTTGAAAATATGAGATCAAGAAAGGTGCAATGTTTTGCCCTGC
>JBBBDQ010027967.1:0-32818 GCA_037127315.1 Ascarosepion bandense | reverse complement strand
ACTCTACGTAAATCAGCGATTTTAAAAATTTTTTATTTAGCTGCATAAAAATTTTTTTTGTGGATTAAATACGAGACTCATTGGGGCATATAAATCGTATTTTTTTTTATTTTAAAGTGGACAACCTGTTTGAAAATCTGTTCGAAGAGCAAGATAAAATGCAATAAAACTGGATATAATTTAATTAGATAAACTTTTAATTGCTGGAATAAATAATAATTATTTTAGGACATTATGGTCTGGAGAAGAAAAATTTTTTGGTTACTTTTAAATAAATTTTTAAATGATTATTTATATTTTTTATTTTTTATTATAGCAATTACTTAAAAGTGTTAAAAATATTTTAAAAACCTGTTATAAATACGTTGTTGAATTTCTTTTTTACTTAGAATTGATTATAATATTGCCTATCGAAAATTGAAAAGTTTAAAAAATTAAATTTTGAAATTTTTATTGAGTACTTGAGCTGTTCCATAGGGGTCATAACAAGTTTCGTAAGAGTCGTATTGTTTTTAGAAGTTAACAAGTGTTTGAATCAGATTCCCCTTACATGAAAACTACACAAACACACTTTGATTAAGTTCATTCTTTTTTTATTAAATTAAAATTATTCTAAAAGAAATTTAATTTTTAAAAAAAAATTTTTCAATATTAATAGGCCATTGAAAAACATAAACATATTTATTATTTCAGAAAAAATATTAATAAATAACATAATAACTTGGTTGATTGCTTCCAATTTAATTCTTTTAAAAGAAATTTAAATTTTCAATTTTATTGAAAAATATATTTTTCAATGCACATACATTCAGCTCAGTCTGGCTATAAGTCTAAACTAAAATTGGGCAAAATATTATACTTGCTGAAAAATATTATGTTAAATTTTAATTTACTATTGAGTAAAAAACAACAAAAAAAAATTTAAATTTCCAAAATATGCAATTTAGCTACATGAAGTTTTTGTCACTTTCAGTCACCATCCAAACGTCATTCACACCTGCTACTTGTCAACACATAATTTGTCGCTTAGATAAGTGCTGACAAGAGAATACAAATCATTAAAGAGTGATTTATTTACAGCTAATTTCCCGACAATGACAGTTAATACTTGTTTGAAATCAGATAAAGGTAAGTTTCAATTAAAAATCAGCTTAAATAGTGTCAAGAGTATATTTTTTTGTGCAAAGGCTTTTTAAATGAAATTTATCTACTGTTTACATAATGTGTTGATTACTCAATGATGGCGGTAAATTTTAAAAAATTTTTTCGGCGTTAATTTTAATAGTTTACGTGCAATATAATTTGAGTTTGAACCCGACAGGGTATTTTGCTTACTGTAATTAGTAAAATTTAATCTTTTGGCTTTTCAATTAAAACTAATTAAGCTTCAAGAAAACATTTTATTTTTAAAAATTAAATTTAAATTGAAATTGTAAAAATGAGCAGTGATTTTTTGGAGGTAGCTATTTTAATGAAACTTTCAACAATTGATCTAATTTAATTGTTTCAGAAAAATTTTTTTCTTTGAAAAATCTTCGTAAAAATATTTTTTTGCATATATTTTTACCCCCACCCCATTTAAAAATTTAATTTTATGAAATTTCAAAAATCAAATTTTACTACATGGTATTTTTTTTTTTCAAACATTATCCCCAATTTTTGAAAATCTTTGTTTTGGAATTGCACAATAAAAAAATGTGTACTGTATTTATTCTTAATTAAAAAAGTTTTTAATTGCTTTGATGAATAAGATATATTGTGGTGCATTTTTCTGAAAAAATCTTTTTTTAATGACTAGCCGAATTTTACAGGGTGTGTTTCCTTTTTTTAAAAATTTAATAAGTAATTTAAAAATTAAAGAATCTTTTTAAAATTCTGTACTTAATTAAAATATACATTGCTATTATTTAACAAGTAAAAATTACACTAATCATAGCTGAAAGATCATTACAACCTAGTGATGACCAATATTTTGCGTAATTTTGCACTTTTTCTCTGTGTATAAATGTGCTAATTTTTAGTAAATATGGACGGCCATATGACATTATCAGAAAATAAGAGTGATAACTATAGTAAATTAAAAGCCAATTTACCCACAAAATTCAGTAAAACAGTGAATCCTGAAAAATGCTAAATTTTTAAAGTTAAAGAGGTTTCAAAACTTACGTAAAATAAAAAAGGTGATCATGTTTTGTTCTTCAAGTAATTTTTGATATGACACAACAGAAAAAATCCAATAAACTCTGTCTGTCAAGCTGTGTTATTGAGTGTGGCACCTATTCTGGCATCCAATTTGGGTGGAGACACACAGCCCCACATCTCTACAGGTTTAGATGAATTCTCTTAAAAAGGAATTTCTCCCATATGCCTGATGTAAGATCAGAGGGTCAATAATTGTTGAGGTATAGACTAACTGGAATTGACTAGTAATTCTGCTGAACATGACAGAATTCTGAAACTCTCAGAGCTTCTAAGAACTGCTAAGAACTTTTAAAGTACTTCTTTGGTCACTTCCTGTGAACTCATGACAATATAGAAGGGAGAGTCCATTATCTGGGGAATAGGTGTGTTTCACCATAACACCCAATATAGTAGTGTCCTTTTCTGTTTTATTTTCTTAGAAATTTTATTCAGCTCTAGATTTTCTCAGCTTTCCATTAGCTTGTTCGTGTGTGCCTTGTGTCTCTCTGTAAATGTGGACCCTACATTCTCATTTCTAGTGTCTTTTTTTAATCATTTCACCCCCAAGCAAGGCATTCACTGCCATACCATGAGGGTTACATAAGGGAAGATAAAGAGAAAGAGTGTTTAGATATAGGAAATGGCATGAGGAGAGGTGATGAACTGCGTGGGGTACCAAAGGCCAAGGGATGGGTAGATGGGAAGAGTGTTTGAGAGAATGGATGTGAGTTAGTATGTTAGGAGGTGTCTATTGACCTTACATTTGACTCCTGGAGATTGTAGTTCTCAGGGAAGCAACCATTTGGAAGGGAATTCACAGTCAGGAAGTGCAAGAAAAGAAGCTGTTAGGGTAGAGAAATTGTAGTTACATTTTATCAGTTTTACTGGCAAAAGGGTGGGACTGGTGCTAATGTAGTATCCGTGCAAATTAACACCTAAGGGGCACCAGTGATCTAAGTTCATTGGAGCAAGAAACCCGTGAAAGTATTTATAGAAGAGACATAGGGAAAGCCAAGTACGCCAGTGAGAGAGAGACTGCAGCCGGCCTGCCAAATCGGTGTCGATCACATTACACATTCTCAGTGTATTTTATCCAAAACCCCGACGATTGAGCATGTCTTCATTGGGTTCATGCATATATGTTGCAAATCCTTCTCCATATTTTCCTTAAGATCAGTTGACTTGGGAAGTCATGGCATCTGAATCAGGAACCCATGATGTTCTTTTGTGCTTATTGAGGTGCGCAGTCTATTCCTGCTTGATCTGGGGTGAGACACATCACTTTTTCCAGTTCCTATAATTGCTTAAAACGATTGGGAAATTCTCCAAATTAGCGAAATTCAGAAGCCAAAAGTTAATAATTATTGTAGTCAGAATATTGCTTAATATCTGATAAAAACAAGGCAAAAAATTGAACAAAGAGTGTATAATGTTTCATCTTTGGACCATGGAGAAATTTATGAATTTAATAACCACAATGGAATTAATAAGTTTGGGAAATGTGAAAAGTTACCTGTGTCTTAATATGCAAGTTTGGCTTTATTGTTGTGTTGATTTTTCAGCCAAACTTATAATTGTAAATCTGTTAGTAAGTGTATTTTATTTAAAATTAGATTTATTCATAAATAGAATTATCTCTACAAAAATAGTATCATTTCAGACAACTGGTTAATTTTTTTCAATTCTATGTTCTTTTATAGTGTCAATTATTTTTCAATGCTGAAAGGAAATTATTGAAGATAAACTTATTGATTTTTCTATTTTGGATATTTTTTAAAAGGTTGGCAAAATTTTTGTCAAATAATACTCCACAGGAACAATATTAATGTGTATTTTTTCATTTTCATATTTCTACTTCTGAATACTTGTTGTTCCAGTGATGCTATTAAACAAGAAGCAGTTATACATTCATTAACCTTGTTAAAGTATCAAGCTTCATGCGTGAAAGAATAAATGATTAGCTTTTGGTGTAATAAATGACTTGACCTTCTTTCTCTAATTTGTAACTAATTTCACTTCTCTTAATCAGAAAAAAATAAAAGAAAATATTGAAAGTTGTCAAAATGATTATGTTGTTCTTACATCTGTGTAACTTACAGAGTCCTGTTTATTGAATTGTGATAATAAACAATCTTTTTTCACTGCAAAATATTTAGCCTTCACTGGCTGTTAGTGCAGTTAGTGAACTAATGCTAATATATTAACATGTGTCTATTATAATATAGACTGCTTTCATATGGTATTCATTTTCTAAATTAATATGTTTTATTATTGTTGTTCACAGATTTTTTTCTGGCTGTGTGAAAATCACAATTAATATTGAGAATTACAATGGAAGAAAAAGACATTTCCTTACCATGAAGAAACAAATGTATTCTACAGTCTTCATGTAAAATTTATGGATCTATGTTTTCAAAAGGATGGCAATGAACTGTGGCAGAATGCTGTATTTAGAAAAGCGTGCTATGTTTTTCTGCAAAAACTCCATTTTTTGTATTACAAATAAATAAACAGGAGGGTAAAAACATTTTGTGCTAAATATGAATGAATGAAAGAGTTAGGCTATATTGTACAATTTTCTAATCTGTATTTTGATGTCAGGTTATTAGCCATATGAAACATACTGAGAGAAACCATATTCTTGTGGGATTTTGGCATCTGAATTTTCACAGAAGTCACATTTGGTATCCCATGTTGAACACACACTCGGTGAAGACACATTCTTGTGAAATTTTATTGGTTCTGCATTTCCAAGAGTCATATTTGGTGAGACATATGCGAAGACACACACTGGTAAGAAACCATACTCTTGTGAAGTTTTGTGGATCTGGATTTTTACAAAAATCACTGATGGTGAGTCATATGCGAACACACACTGGAGAGAAACCATATTGTGAAGTTTGTGGGTCTGCATTTACACTAGAATCAAGTTTGGTTTCCCATGTCTGAAACACATGGAAGACATATTCTTGTGAAGTTTGTGGATCCACGGCTACCGAAAATCATATTTGGTGAGCCATGTGTTTACACACACTGGAGGAAAACCATATTCGTGTGAAGTTTGTGGATCTGCATTTTCAGTCACACATTTGCTGTGTCATGGGGTTGTACACACTGGAGAGAAACCATATTCTTGTGAAGTTTGTGGATCTAATTTTCACATCGTCATCTTTGATGTCCACATATTCGAACACACACTGGTGGGAAACCACATTCTTGTGGAATTTGTACGTTCTCATTTTTCACGAAGAGTCAGATTTGGTAAACCATATGCGTATACACACTGGTGAAAACCATACTCTTGTAAAGATTTGCTTGGATCAGGATTTTTACAAAGATCCTTGCTGCTGAGCCATATGCAAACACACACTGGAAAGGCAAATTTCTTGGCAAGTTTGTGGATCTGCATTTACATATAAGTCAAGTTTGGTTTACCATATGCGAAGGCACACTGGAAAGGAAACACTCATTCTTTGTAAGGTTTGTGGATCTGCATTTCTACAGAAAGCCAAATTTGATTTCCCATGTCTGAAGCACACGGAGAGAAACCTTATTCTTGTGAGGTTTGTGGATCTGCATTTTCACAGAAGTCAGAATTTGGTTTCCATATGCAGGCATACACTGAGAGAAAACCATATTGTTTGTGAAGTTTGTGGATCTGCATTCTCACTGAAAACACATTTGGTGTGTCATCAGCTTGTACACTGGAAAAGCCATATTCTTGTGTGAAGTTTGTGGTTCTGAATTTTCCACAGGGTCACATTTGGTGGGTATATTAGACACACACTGATGAGAAACACATTCTTGTGAGGTGAGTTCATTTCTAGAAAGGTCAGATTTGGTAAGCCATGTGCGTGTACACACTGGTGAGAAACCACTCTTGTGAAGTTTGTGGATGTGTATTCACGTAAGTCAGATTTGAGAGGCATATGCATCTGCCACAATGGAAAACCATAACTTGGTGATGATTGTGGATCATTCCGATCACATTTGGAAAACAGTCTGTATTCAACCCTTGGCGAGAAAAATTTCTGTGGATCAGCATTTTGGGCACCTGATTTCAGCTTGCAATGTCAAAGTACTGGACAAGCACATTCTTGTGCAATTTCTGTGTCTATTTATTGAAAATTCTTTTAGTGGATGGTAGCAACCCTACATATGTGAAAATTGATACACATGTGAGGTTTGTGGTTATACGTTTTCATGGAATAATATTTAGTCTAATACTAGGATCATACCTGGTGAAGAACTATATTTTGTTAATATGTTGGATTTTTTCAAATACTGCAAAATTTAAATATATATAACATATATATATATATCTTTGACTATTGCTTGGAAAGAAACAGTAAAATATATGGTCTGAATTTTCTGAAGCATTTCATAACTTTGACATGCCTTAACCCACTCTTGTTGTAACCTTGGTTCTGTGAAGCAGTATCTTCAAAAAAAAATTTTATTTTAATAATAAAAATGTGGGTATAGAAACCAACATCATATCATGTTTGTAAATTTGTGTTACACAATGTAGCTCTTCAAACATTTATGAAATTATAAATGAAATATAAGACTGTTTCTTTCATTTAAAGCATGAAGGGTAAAATATAATAGAAGACAAAATGTGTGTTTTCATTTACATGTCAGTGAAAAGTCATGCATAGACATTGAATCAGGACAGTCAGTACTGAAAATTGGGGATATTGATCTGCTATTTATGTATACACACTGGAGAAGAAATGCTTATGAATTTCTAACAAATCATTTGGGTGCATCATGTGAATACACAGTGAATAAAAATCTTATCTTTGTGCATATTTGGTTTTGGCATTAGTAGGAATTGAACTTTCCAGCATCATGTATAAACCCATGCATATGAAAAAAATTATGACAGGTTTTATGAAGATACGATGTTCCCTTGCCATTTCGTGTTTTGTCTTTCATGATATGTTTTTAAAAATATGTATAATTTAAAAATATGTACTTGAGAGTGCAAAAAAATAGTGGAAAATCTGCAGAAAAGTAAAAAATCATAAGAATTCATTATTTTAATATAATAGTAAAATAGGTATTTACTCACCAGAAAAGTAAAAACAATACCAAAAAACAGTAAAAAAAACTGTAACCTGCATTATAAAGTATATTTCACCATTTATTTTTAAATATATGCACAAATAGTTCTAAGGCTGGCAAGTGCAATGAGTCCTGTCTTCTGGTGTGGTCTCTACATGCAAAGACTGTATATAACTCGCTATTGGCTGATGGACAGGAGTCACCCAATGAGAGCACAGAAATTTTGCGTCATGGGCCAGTTATCCATGGAGCAATGATACCTAATACACCGTATCTACTGAGCATAATGTTATTTTGGTCTGTGTGTGCATTGTGTATGAACTGTACACATTACATAGTGTTGTTTAAGCTGATATATAACAGTTTTATGAATCTTACTAAGAATTTTCACATAGCAAAAAAGCATCTGGTTTTTAGCTCCTGGGTCTTTAAACATATAAAAATAAAGATTTATGTAACTAATGTTTTTAACACTTGTGCAATACAGGTGTACAATATACACGCGGAAGTGTACATGGTCATGTGCAATGGTTTTCTATTGTACTGTCAACTGATGTTTTCTATATTTTCATAAATATAAAAGTCTTTCTACATGAAAATACTATGTGAAATGTAGGGAAGGATAATACAGATAGAGGTTGGGTTAATATTAGTGTGGGGTAGGTTTATTTTATTTTTATTTTTTAATCATTTCACCCCGAACCGTGATGAAACCACTAGGTATGCAGAGAGCTACATAAGAGTAGAAAAGATTGGAACAGAAGCGGAAACACATCCTAAACAGGAGACAAAGTTGAGCCTCTTCTTACATTCTGACAAACATGGAGGTGGAGTGTGAACAGGTGATGGTTGGTCTATCTACTCAATTGAAAAAAAAAAGAAAAAGTGAGTTGCAAGAAAAGAAAAATGTTCGAGGGTAAAGTGGCAGTTACATTTAATTATTTCTGTTGCTATGTTGTTTATTACACTCTGAAATTCTGTCCAGAGAGTTCATTTTGTTTGTAAAATTTTTGGGGAAAAAAATAAAAGTAAATGTTGTTTTAAAATGCTGCTTGAGTACTGAAAAATACAGGTGGCAAACTAGATTTTGTTTTGATGAGCAGGCATCAAAGGAGTTCGCCAAAGAATCACAAAGTGTAGTAGAAGTCACATGTTGGAAGAAGCTGGCCTATTTAAAGGAGAGGTGAAGTGAGTTCAAACAGTTTTCAGCAGTCAGCAGCTGACTTTGGTGAGTACAGAACACTGAATACGGGTATCGTCTGGCTGCTTTTGTGAAAATATTGTCTTCATTTTCATTGAAAAATCAAAAAGGGTATAAATATATTATAAAAATATAAAGTATATGTAAGTATAAAATAATTTGCAACATCACAGATGATTCATAAGTGTCTGCATTTGGGGGTGATTTGAAAGACAAAATGTTATAGCGTTATAAGAGAAAATATAAAATATATTTATTTCCTTTTAAAATCAGTTAAAGTTTTATGCATGCAACTGTAAAGGTTAGTAAATGAATGTATGAAAATTTAGAGATGCCTTTCTTTATTTGATGTAGTGAATTGTCTAAGTACTTAATTTTTCTTTGAATAAATCTGACAGTAGTCTCGTTTTTAATCGTGTTTTAATAGGTTTTCATTATCGTAGGTATTTTCTTAGAAAACCTATTGAACAAATGTTATTCATCATATTTTCAAACATTAGATATGTTAGAACATTTTTGAAATTTTCACCAGTATTGTAATGCACTTTGAAAATATAGCCTTCATTTTTTTTTTCATTGCTCTTTAAATCATTTTCCATTTACATATAGCAGTAGGTTGTTCAATTCCTTTAAGCCAATTTTTTCTTGAAAACTCTGTCAGTATGTGTGCAGTGAGAACATTTTAAAAAATGAGGGCTGGAACACAATCCTTAAACAACTCACACTGCTGGGTACTGGGACTTAACTCCGAGCCAAAGACAACATTTTTTTTATAACCAAATAAAAGTAATTAAGGTTTAAACCTTAATTAGTGAATAGCCACTATTAAATCAGGCATTATGTGCAAATATAAACCAGTTGTTTTTGTTAATTATTTAATAAAATTAATCAAAGAAAAGTTATTTTTAATAAAGTAAATTGACATATAAATAGTAAGAATTTTTGATTTGTTAAAAATAATTAAAGCAAAGAACTGCCATTTTGTTTTGCAATTTTCAGTTTCTTTGAATTAAATAATTTAATAATTAAAATTGTGTGTTTTGTTGAATTATTTTTTATATATTTAAATTTCTTTATTAAATGATAAATTTCATTATGATTTGCTTTAGTCCTTTTCATGAAAAGTTTATCAGTATATTTTCTTTATATTCAAACTAGAAAACATGAGAAGAGTTGTCAGTATATTTCTCTTTATATTCAAACTTAGCCTTCTTAACAGAAGTTTATACATATTTTCTATTTCTATCCCAGATTAATAGGTATTTTTAATTACCAGCAATCAAATAGTGTCACATCTTCTTCCACTAATTAAGGTTTTAGTCCTTAATAAATTACTTTTATTCAGTTATAAAAAGCTGTTTTTCTGCTGTTGAGTTGTCCCAGCACTCAGCTGGCAGTATGTCCGTCCCTTGCCGTTAATTTATGCATCAAATGAGAAATGCTAACAGAAAATGTATTTATAAGAGAGTATATATTAATTTAATTCAGGTCAGTCCAAAAAAGTTGTTTTTTATACTTGAATGAAATAGTCATTCATATTTTCAAAAAAATCCAAAGTACATACTCAGCAGAAACACTCCAGCCAATTGTTTCCAGCTTGGTGATCGGAAGAGTCATGGGTGAGATTATGCTAAATGAACACAAGCTTAGCTTATTTTGGCTAAATGTATTTTATTTTGAAAAGTATTTTTATTTCTGAAAATTCCAAAGCTTTCAAGTTACTAATAGTATAGCTGAGGTATCGCAAGATATGAATAAAAAAATTTCAAGGAAAATAAAGATGGTTCAGAAATATTTGAGTATGTTCTCGTTAAAATCCAATACTCTGAAGTAGCGACCAGCGGAAGTTGTTTCAACCTGTAGATCGGGGAGAAAGAAGCCATGGTTGAGATAATGCTATGGACACAGCTGAAGTTGATAATTTTGGCTAAGGTGTTTTTTTTTTTTTTTTTTTTTTTTTTTTTTTTTAAGACGAAGGAACTTAAAGACACCAAGTGAGCAATAACACATACAATGCTATTAAAGTAATGGATATAAAAAGTAAGAAGAAAAATAATAATTTTTTTTTTTTTGCAGATCAGTATAACCCGGATATAAGAACACCTGGATATAAGCGAGATTTTCACTGGTCTCAAATTAGAGCCTGTGGTAATGTACAAGAGTGGCCCTGATATAAGAAATTTACCAGGACCATATACTAAGTTCTCTTATATCCAGGTTTTAATATATTTTACTTTTGACATACCACAGGCTCTGATTTGGACCAGTGACAATATCATCAGGTTTCTCTCTCATATCAGGTTGTACTAAACGATAGCTCTTTTAATTGCTTTATAAATGTCAAGCAATATAGTCTGAAGAAAAAAAATTTTTGATGAATTATTGAAATTTTAAAAGAATTGTTTTCATATTTGTTTTTTATTATAATAATTAATAAAGTTGCAAAATATTTTTAAATATTTCCAATTCTTGTAGACATAGGCTGACAGGTTACATAATGACTGAAAAGATTATTACTAATTGGAAATTGAAAGTTTTACAATATTTTTTTTTTTTCAGATTAATTCAACTTTACATTTATTAATTTTTTTAAAGCCAACATGCTACAGATGTATGTTTCATTTTGTAAGATTTTTAAAATTGAGAATTAACTTTTGTTTACAAATGTGTTGATGCTCAAAAATGGTGGAAAATTGATTAATTTTTTAATCTCAAATTACATTCAATCAATATACTTACTGTTTGACCAGACTATTTCACTTTCTAGAAACAAGACCAGACAGACTATATTGTTTACTGTAAATAGAAAATTGGAATCATTTAGCTTTCAAGTTAAAACTAAGAGTGATTCAAGAAAACTTTCTTATTTTAAAAAATTGAATTTTTTGTGTGCAACAGGGTGGTGGAAAGGAAGGGAGGAGAAAACAGTGCAAGAAAGAATGCAAATGTAAGATTGTTTTTCTGTTTACAATTGTGTGCAACATGGACTGTCTGGTGCTGCCTATATCTGTTTACATTGGCAGGCTTATGCTTGTAAGTAATAAACTTGAATAATATGGTTAGCTCCTAATGCAAACTCATTTTGGGCAGGAAGAAACACTTGTGGGTAATTGAGGTTCCAATTTTGTTTCTGCAATTGCTTTCTTTCATTGGTTAATAAATGACACTACTTGCTTGTGAAATTTGTCTTGATCTTTTCTTAGCCCAAAACCAATCTTTTCTATACCTCCAATTAGTTCACACTTGCTCACAAAAGTTTGTGATGTTCTCAGCATAGAGACAATTCTTTCTCTATTGGTGAAAATTGATTTCACATTAGCTCATGAATTTGCAAACAGTAAAGAAAAGAAAGTTATTCTTATTTTGTACTCACTTCACTTTCCTGTTCACTTAATTGTTGTCCTTGAAATGAAGAGAACAAACTTGTCATGTCATTCTTTTTATGTACACTCAACTCATAGCCTAAAGTTGTGTTTTGTTAATATCAATTACATTAAAAAACACAATCTCTTACCAGCGTCTTAATCTACTTGCATTGCGATATCAACTCATCAAGCAAAATGAGAATCGAAACTCACTAAAACTGCCGGTTGAAGGCTTTTCTTTTTATTGATTTCCTTGTGAACGTTCTTTCGCTTTTAAGTTCAAATGTTTCAATTATCTTTTGACTTGCTCAAGATCTTTAACATAATACATCGCTTCGAACATTTTCTGATGTGTTGCACAACAAATTGTGATTTTACTTTAAATTGATAACCATGAATAAAGAAGTTTATAAACTAGTTTAACATCCCAATTTTGTGTAGTGACTGTCTTACGTACATTTGATAAAGTAATGATTGTGGTCGGGTTAAGTTTTTATTACCACTTGGAACATTTATTAATTCCACTACATTGTCAACTGGGTAAAAAAAAATAAAGATGGCAACTCTGCATTTATCCAACAACATAATATGTAAACTCGTTAAAATAAACATTATACGAATGTATATTTCATTTTTGTGGTTACAAAAAATTGAGAATTAACACATTTTAAATTGTTGATCACTAAAAATGGTGAAGAGAAATTGAACAATTTTTTTAATCTCAGGTACATTCCAATCAGCATACTTTTGTTTGACAAGACTATTTACACTTTCTGAAGCAGACAGACAAGACATATTGTTTGCTGTAAATAGAAAATTGAATCATTTATTTCAAATTAAAAACTAAAATGAAAGTTTCAGAAAACTTTGTATTTTAAAAAGTTGGTTATAGTTAGTTATCCAAAAAATGAGTGGAGGTAAATCATTTAGCCATAGTATTTTTAAAAATAATTCAATTTTTTCTGTGTATGTGTGCATTTGAAATTTTTCTTTTGCATGGTATTTTGTATAAATTAAAGGTTAGTTGTTTCAGGGTTACTCCACCTGAATAAAATAAAATTGTGATATAGCGCATGGTATAACACACTTATCTTATTCGATCCATAAACTCATTTTTACAGTGCAAATGGATAGGTTAAAAGGTCAAAAATAATTTTATTCTAAATTTTAGTATTGTAAATAAAATAAAATGTTGTACTGTGTAAATCAGATTAACATTAAACTTATTATTAATTATAAAATAATATATACATAAGATGTATAATTTTTATTTTTGCAGAATTTTAGCTCCAATTAACTTTTGTTTACAAATCTGTCAGTAAATTTAAAAATGGCTGAAAAATTGAAAATTTTTAGTCTCAAAACTTTTAGATTCAGTAATGATATAATTTCTGGTAATTTACCATCATATTTTGTTTACTGGGAAATAGTAAATTTAATCATTAACTTTCAATTAAAAAATTAATAAAATTTTCAAAGAAAACTTTGTTTGTAAAAACTAGTCTAAAATTTAGAATGTTAGTAGGTGGCGGGTGCTTTATAACTTTATTGTGGCATTAAATTTAGAACAAAACTATTTCTTAAACAGAGCATATTTGAGTCACTGGTTAACTTTCTGTAATTTTAATATGAGTGACAGCCAGAGATGCAGGATATTATGATAAGTGTGTAAAAAAAAATTGACTAAGTTGTGTAAATTTTTTCCTATAAGGAAGGAAAACAGTAAAACACACTTAACTTTTAATGTACCCGTAACCAGAATTACTACCACAAAAAATTAAAGTATACGGAAAACTATGTTAAATTATTTAAAGAAATGCAAAGGTACAACAGTTTTGTGGGGGTCAACTTTTTAATTTTCAGTCGCCAATATCAAGTCTTCATGGGAGATTCAGCAAGAAACTAATCTTTGATATTTTTCCAAAATATTTTGAAACTTTCTAAAGTGTAATAATTTAAAAAGTGAAAACAATTCTTTTAAAATTTCATGATTATTTGAAAAAAAATTTTTTTTTCTTCGATACAGTGTGTATATATTATTTATTAACAAATTAAAAAGCATAATTAAATAATGTCAGGGTTTTATTTTTATTTTTATTTTACTATTAGAACAGATTTTCAGGAGCATTGATATTTGAAAAATAATAAATGATTCAGAATTCCCCAGTGTGTTTAATTTAACTAATAAAAACTAGTTTTAGCAACAAGATTTAATTTCTTTTAAAATTTCTATAGAAGTTTGTAGATGGAATTTGTAGGATGTAAAAAATTATTTTACCAGTTTTAAA
This sequence comes from Ascarosepion bandense, assembly GCA_037127315.1. Classification (NCBI taxonomy): domain Eukaryota; kingdom Metazoa; phylum Mollusca; class Cephalopoda; order Sepiida; family Sepiidae; genus Ascarosepion; species Ascarosepion bandense. Next base: position 18,713 of record JBBBDQ010027967.1, on the reverse strand, counting down.
AAATAATAATTTCAAAAGTAATTTCATTCATTTGTAAATAAGTCCAGAAAAGTTCATTAAAATCTGACAATTATTTGATTTTTAAAAAGATTTGCAAACTCAATGTATTTTTTTATAAAAAAAAAAAAACTGAAATAAATGGCCAATACATTTTACATTGTAGCTCTTGTAATGATTTGATTTACTAATGAATGAAAAGGAAAATTAAAACAAGATATTTTACCAAAGTGCAAAAAACATGTTGAAAAAGATTTAAAAAATAATGTAAAAAATAATTTGATCTTTCCTCTTAATAATAACATGAACAATAATTTTGATTGAAAAACTTTGTTTTTATTAAATTTAAAACCTTTTTTCTTCTTTATTATGTTTTTTAGTGGTGGTACAAAAAGGAGTTCTATGTAATATCTATAATTTTGTTTCAACATAATAAATGTAACATAGAAAAAAATAAGCAACTGCAATGAAAGGATACATAAAGTTTTTAAACACATAAAAACATGATGTTTAGTAAAGCTTTTGTGTGCTGTACACAAACTCCATGCACTTTGTTAAATAACAAGACCAAACAGCAATAACTGACACACACAGCTCCAATGGCACTTGACAATGGCAGCTCAGTTTCTTCTTTAAGTTCAGCAATGCTATGGGCCTTTGCTGAATGCCTGAGAAAAATTCAGTAGGGGTCAAATCTGGCAAACAGAAATCAGAACCACTGAGAAACTTACAATGTTTTTGGCTCTTTTTTACTGGTGTATAGGCATATTCATGTATCTGAAATAAAATGACAATGAAACAAATGTATGTAAAATGAAAATATATGATTTCAGCTTTTCAAAATGTGGGCTATATCACTAAGATGTGGATACAGTGTGCAATAAAAAGTTTGCCAGGAGGCCAATATTCAGTGTAATATCAAGGTGCCAAACAGATATACACAGAACAGTACATCAGTTACAAAGACAGAACTTACAACACAGAAAAGATTTAGCAATGATGGCGAAGTAATCAGTCTGAATATTGTGTATGAATATATATTCTTGATTAAATAGTCGGCATTCTATCCATGGGCCATTTCATCATTCATCATTTAGTTATACATGGGTGTCTGCCTGACATGAATAACACATGCAAATAAAGAAATACATAGTATCAACTACATTACAAACAAAGAAAATAAATAATTCTTTCCTTGTGATTATATATATATATAATAATATATATAAAATTTTGTTTATCATATATATATATATATATATATATATATATATATATTATTTATTTATTTATTTATAACATATATATATATATATATATATATATATTAGTCATCCACATACAAACCTGTTTCTGTATCTAGCTCATTCATTGTCTCCTATATTTAACATTATATGTTTAGAAAAAAATATATATATATGTAAATATGGCGTGGAATACGGTTTTACAATGCATTTTAGGTTTATAGCTTTGGTGATTAACAACAAACACACAAATAAATAATAAATGAAAGAAAATTCTGGTTTTTGGTAACAACAAAACAATGTTTATATTCCTCTTGTATTTTAAATATGAAATTGAAATTATGTATTTGAAGAGTATGAGTGAAAATTTATATTATTAGAAAACTGAATTGCAGGGTATGAAGAGACCGTTTATCTCCTCCTTCTGCTTTTTTCAGTGAATGAGCCTCTGGACGTCAGGACCCTGTGATCTGAAATCCCCCTGTGTGGCTGTTTCTTTAGAATCCATCTCACCTGTGGTGGGCATGCCCAGGAGTCAGGACTGGGTGGTAGTACCCCCAGCTGAAGTGAAAGATCTACCCACATTCCCTGTAAAACTTCGCCAACCAGCTGGTGACACCCGGAATGGCTGTTTGTTAGCAGGGTCAGAGAAAAGTGTCAGCAGCTTCAGGACCTTGGTCTCCATAAAACCTCTGACACTCTTCCAGTGTGAAGGGCAATTCTCCAACTGGGCAATACTTTGATTTATTGAAAAGAGCCATTCCGGAATAAACGAAGGACAGAGAGGATCAAGTTACTAGGAAGGGTGAAACTGTCTCTCTCTACCTGGGTCTCCTGCCCTGTGCTATTTGGAAAAGAAAAAATCATTATCGCCAAAGTCATTCTTCTGACATTTCCCAAAAAACTACACTCATCTACGTAAGGACACTAGTCCAATGAAATAATTCTACATGTCCTCTCCATGTCCCTCTCCCAAAAAACAAATGCCACCACCCAACAAGGAGCAAAGCCCCAAATCCTAAGGACAAAGAGACGTGTTGAGGAAAAACCCCCTAGAATTGCCTCCTGGGCAAGGGGGATCATCTGCCATCTTCTCATTTTGAGGGTGAGAGTATTAAGGGTACAGCAATCATCAAAAATCACAAACTTTTTTACGATAGCAGAAGAAATTGGCTGATTAGACATAAAGAGACATAATCAAACTTCCGGGAACCCAGAGACTCTTAACTGGGTTGGGAGCATGGCAGACATGAGGCATGGCCAATGAGACATTAAGTCTCCCAATACACCACACCGTGTGTACTGAAAGCAGAAGTTCTAATGAAGTGAAAAACATTTTGTTCGATAGGGTCTATAGTTTTGGTTCTCTTTGCTAGGGGGCCTAAACTTAGCTTTCCTTGGGATCATGGGACTACAGGGATGGGTCTCAAGGGGTGAGGTGCTACGCAGTTTTCAACATGGTATGAATGTATGTGCTTACAAAGAGACCCAGTTTTTAACCAACGAAAGCTATGAGAGGCATTCTGTCTAGGGGTTTTCATCTCTATTCGGTATGGTTTGATAGACACTCTGGAGGCGTTTGCACGGCACAGGCGGGCAAGTCTTCCAAGGCAGCGTGTGCTTGTCTTCACCAGATCCGGCAGGCAGGATTTGTTACTGGATATTGCAAGGATGGCTTTTTGTCTCATTGAGGTTCCTTGGCGGCACGTGAGAGCATCTGTTTGTTCGGCAGGTCAGGTCGTTCTTAGAGACATCTTGTCGGAATGATCACTGCTCAGGGACTTCAGTCTGGTCTTTGACCCTGAGAACGATTGTATAAGAAAAGGTCCAGGTACTAACAACTGGACCTTTGTTAATTTCGGACTTTCACTCAACAAGAAATAGTCTTGTCGACAGTATAAATGGGCACCCATGGGGTTCGTGTGGATTTGAACCTTCAGCAGTGGCAGCTCAGGGTTAAAGGTGGTGCTGCATACAACTACATCGATTAAGTCCTGAATTTAATAAGATTAATGTTTGAGCTCTTAGATTGGTCACTTCTATTTATCCAAGTGGTTTACCTGAATCTGTGGCTCATCTGGGTTCATGTACGCTTAAATAAGCATAAGGTTACATTGATTTGGCCAATGGAGTCAAAACACATCCTAATTATTTGATAGCCATGATTTCTGGGACCAGCTGGCACTAACACTATAATGCGAGAATTGGGCAGGGCTGTGGGTTGAGGAAAAGTGGTGGGCTTCCTAAAATTGAGAATATGTTGATGCTGATTATAGTCGTGGCTCAGTAACAGCTGGTTGGCAACCTGAAACAGCAGTTGAGAAAAAGTCAATCGGGCAATCAAATCTGTTGATAATTAGGAATGTGGCACCTTCGCTGAGATGGAGCTGGCCTTCTTGCTTTTCAAGAAGCACCAGAATATTGAGGTGTGCTGGAGGGTGTGAGGCAGCTTCTCCCTGTTAGGTTCAAGTATAAGCGTTACCGTTAGTTTTTATTTTTACATTAGTTAGCTAGGTGATAAATGCTCATTGTTACTTTTTTCTGTCCCCTTTGTCTTTTAATTTTAATCCCCCATTTCCTTCAAAGTTAGGTGACCAGGAATATCAGCTGTAGGTGAATGTGGCATTTTTTGTTTTGGTGTGCTTTTTCTTTATGTTGTTGTGGTTTGAATGTGTGGGTAGATGTGTGTACCTTTGGATCAATGGTGTATTTTTACTTTCAAGTCATGCAGTAATTTTATCCAGTTAACTTATAATTTCTGTCACATTTCTAGCTGTTAGCTTTATTATTCTTTGTGGTTGTTGGTTTTTCTTGTGAATATTGTTTCCACTTACGTAGTATGTATATATTGTTGAAATTTTTGAAAAGTTTGTTATTTTTATAACATAGGCCCATCACCACAAAATTGTACATAAGGGTATTGTTAGGGACTTCATGGAATCTGTTGAAATAGTTAGGGTGGTAAAGTGGTAGAAATAAGAATGTTGTGTTTCAGTGAAAGAATTATTGTAGTGTACTGAGGTCAACAATTGTGAATAACCAAGTTAAAGTTTTTAGGATAGATGATGAGGCGACCATCCCCATCCCCATTTGGGCCTTGTGCTGTTTGTACTATGATGTTCAATAAAATGTCATGGTGTCAAGCTTATGTAGAATCCACGTGTTAAACAATTCTTGACAAACTCACGGAAATCACTTGTGAGCAATTTTACTGCTATCATCTAATCATCTGTTGACAGTTAACTTCCAATCATGGCAATAAGAGTACAAAGAATTCACTCACTCACTCAAACTGCAAAGCTGAAATCAACAACTACTACGGTCATAAAGTGCTGTTCTTCAGCAAGCTTTTACTCCATACAGAATATCTTAGCAAGGGTTTTCATCATTAGACATTCCATCAACTATTCAATTAATTTAAATGTGAACCTTCCAAACAGGACAATATGTTTTCAAATAAAATTTCAGCTTAAAAATATGAAATACAGTTTTAAGTAAAGACAAATCTTAATTTGTGCGTTACACTTATGTTTACCCTCACATGTGAACTTTGTAAAACAACAATTTTAAATTCATCAAACATTGCTTGTTTTTTTACATAATCATATAGCTCTACATGTATATTTTATTTAAAATTCACTTGTTTGTTTTGTTATTATATTATGTTTGTTCCACAATTGCCTTCAAAATTTATTGTTAAAAAAAGTTCATTTATTGAGAATGAGTGAATGTCAGTTCCAGGACAGAAATCGAGGCAGATTTGATTGATCAAGATTAATACATTATCATGCTAGTACATGGAAAGACATTAATCTGTCTCTTCTGTTCTCGAATTATGGGTCAAATAACAGGACAGATTGTGATTCTTCTCAAATACTTGGCTGACAACTAGTCTACAAAATGGAATGGCAAACTACCTTGGGACAATCTTGTACCCGATGGGCATATACTTTTGAAGACAATGCTTCCTGAGAGTGTATTATCTTGTGTGGCACTTTACTGATTGACTGATCCATTTTTGATCAGGCATGATTATAAGGAATGGTTAATGTCTCTTGATTCATTTGTATTGATTGCCGTAACCGTACTCCCTACAAAGCTTACAAAGTTTGGTCCAGAAAAATTATCAGAAACCTTTATCAGAGAGGTTTTTCATCAGAACGTTGGTTGTTGGTAGGTTGCTGATAATGACAGGATTGTGCTGGAATAATTTTAAAAATAAAAATGTACATATTTAATGTTAAAATAGAGATTTATTAATGAAGTAGAACATAGAGATTGTGGTGAAATTAATGTTCAATGAGAAAGTTAGTGTTTCAGAAATGTTCAAAGTAGTAAATGTTGCAAAAGTTTATGCGTATGCTTAACTGTATGGATTGACGTTTGTTTGTGGGAGTATCTTTAAATAGAGAAGAAAGTAAAGGAATCAGTTCATGAAAAGAAGAAGAAGGAGGACAATATTCGCAGTTGCTTGAAATTTCTCTTGTTAGCTGGTTGTCTCTGCTATCCCCATCAAACTGTCTGACTGGCTGACTGGAGCCTTTTATAGTAATTTACATTTTTAGCACAGGATTGTGAAAATTCTTTATGGTCTTTGCAATTCGCTTCTATTGGTCAGAAATCGATTTAACATCACTTACTGAAAATCCAGTTTCGACTTTTTCTTCTAGCACACGCTCAAATACTTTTCTCTTTAGGAGAAACCAGGATTTTGCGTGATTGTGTAGTTTTTCTAATAGCAATGAAAGTTGATTTTAATTCTTCTTATCTTACTACAGAGGCACCTACAGGTAACAATGTCTTCTTTTAGAGTTTTCAACTATTTTTAATAATATTTATTTATTTTTATTTTACACATTAATTTTTATTTTACACATAGAAATGATTCATGATATTTCTTAGCATATTAATCATGATTATCCTAAGGTTTAACAAAGCCATATTATTATAGATTGAAATAAGGTACTGAGCTATTAACACAGCGGTCTCAATGAGTCAGAAGAACATCTTGGTTAGTTTTTAATAATTTCGCTATATGTAAATACAAGGAATACGGATTGCTTGCATGTGGTGGATATTGGCTCAGGTGAAAAATCAGGGCAGGTTCCAGTTGAATTACTTGCATTTATGCCATAGTACACTTGAGAAGGTATTAATCTCTTTTCTTCTCCATATGGGTTAAACAATAGAACAGTTGGGTTCTGCTTTTGGGTCAAAGCAACCAGTCCTACCGTGAAAACAATGGCAACCTACCAGGGATAATCTTCTGCCCAAGTGAGTGTGATATGAGACACTTTGATCGCTTCAAGCGTGGATCAATGTATAGCCCTAAACTGAAGCTGAAATGCGAAAGTGAGACTTTTAAACATAAGGAACAAAATCGTGTTTAACACCATTCATAAATTTGGTTTGATCTTTCATTATCGAAAATGTAATATTTTCTCAAAAAATCGTTTTGTATTTCATTGTTTTTGTGATGCTTTTTTTGTGTCATTCTGTTCTAACTTTGGTATGCTTATGAACTAAACGAACTGTGCAAAACTGAGCAGGTCGACAATTTATTGACACGCAGGAAAATCCTTAAATGATTTTTAGGTAGAAAAAAATCGTCCCATTTTTAGTACTTTTCTCAAATTGCATTTTCTGGTTGGAAAGGTAAGTGAAAAAATACGAATATTTTTAAAATTCGTTTTCGAATGTTTTTGTTAACATGAAAAATAAATTTGTTAACATTTTGTCAGAAAAGGCTTTTTACCTCGACAATAAAGAAAAACTTACGTTTTCATAGAACATTGGAGATACGGGGGAAATTTAAATTAAAATGCATTTCCGAATTAATTTTTTTATTATAATTAGAAAGTCCAAATGGGGTATCAAGTTTCCAAATCGTCATAGTAGTTAACTTTATTTTGCTCATATTGAAATTATAAAAAGTCATTCAATTTTATCATACAGTTTTTATCTGTCAAGAAGTAAAAATCTGAAAATTTTGAATACTTTTTTTACTCGACGAATGAAAAGGAAAAGATGTTTTTTTTCGTACGTAGCGTCATCAAGCTAAAAAATATTTTACCGTATTTTCATTTTACCGATTTTCAGCATTAGATGAGGTTAACGATTTTATTAAACTTTCCGGTGGTGGGGCAATAATCATCAGTTCTTAATAAAAAATGAAATTGACAACGTTTCATAAAGGTTTTAAAATATTAAATAACACTTTATGAATTCCAGCAGTTAAGTTTATGGTCATTATATCAGAGTTTTGTGCATTTTTGTACTCTTCAGGGTAGATTTTTCTTATCGGAGTTGTCCATTTCGAAAATAAAAATCATAGATGGTTTTATATGCCCCAAGTGATCCTGCGTTTAACTAGTAAAAAAATTTTTTGCAGCTGATAGAATTTTATTTAAAATTTCATGGTTTGTCAAAGTTGAGGCAGACTTAAAAAAATATTTTCACCAAGATATTTAAAAACAATAATTTAAAAATAATTTCATTCATTGTGGTTAATTATGAAAGTTTTCGATTTCAAAATCTGACAATTGTTTGATGTTTTGAAAATTTTCCCATTTAATGTTTGTCTGGGAAAAAATTAGGTTTGTTAATAATTCATTACCATTATATTTTTTTAGCCGCTAACCCAACTAAAAACAAAAATTTGCGAACAAAATTTTTAAAATGTTAGCAGGGATTAAAAAATTTAAAAAATAATTAAAAATTAACACGGTCGCCTCTTAATAATAAAATAAATATTTTGATGAGAAAAAAGTGTGTTTTATTTCTGCTTATTACTTTTGTTAATAAAAGAACATCGCCGGAAGTTTCAATAAAAGGAAGAAAAATAAACAAAATTTCTTCCTACAATGAAACATCATTCTGCAATTAAATTAAAAACTGACGAGATACGGAGGAAAAAAGTGCAAGATATGATTCCGTTTTTTATGGACTTTCAAGCAAAAAAGGTAATTTTCTTCAATAACTAATTGTTGATTTGAGTTCAGCATGCCGTTTGCCCCAGAAATATAATGCTATATTGGATAAATTTGAAGAAGCGGAGAATTGGTGAACATTTATGGGTATCACTACCACTAACCATAATTTTAAAAAACAATTTTTACCGAAATTTCGAACATTAAAAAACATTAAAAATTAAACTGTATTGAGAAGAGTTCTAATATTGAAGCAATAAAAAACATAGGATTTCTTTATTAATTTTTTTTTTTGTTAGAACATTCAGTGGTGTACAAATTTATCTAGGACATGAAATTTCAACAATTAAATTATTGTCGCATTTTAAATATATTACCTCGAAAAATGCTAAAAAACATATCTAAAACAGCATAGTATATGAATAAAAGTTCATGGCTTATAAAACAAACTTTTTCCATCAAAATATTGAAGTATTTTTATTAGGGGAAGATCAAATCAATTTTTAATTATTTTAAAAAATTTTTGAATCTGCTAACATTTTCAGAAATTTTGATAGAATATGTTGTTTTTATTTGGATTAACAACAGCAACAAAAAAAAAATTACGCCTTTATTACAATGAGTTACCACCTTCAAGGATGGCCTGACCCCCCCCCCCCGGTAACAAACACATTAATTTGAAAATTAAAATAAATAATGGTCAGTTTTGAATGAAACTTTCATTACTCATTCTGATAGACAGGGGTATTTTTAGGTATTATTTTTTAAATGTCTTGGTGAAAATATTTTTAAGTCTGTACCCCCCCCCACTCTACGTAAATCCCATGAAATTTTAAAATTTTATTTAGCTGTAAAAAATTTTTTATTAGTTAAATACAGGACTCATTGAGGCATATAAATCATCTATTTTTTTATTTTAAAGTGGACAACCTGGCTGGTATTTGTTCTGAAGAAACAGAATAAAATGCAATAAAACTCGGATATAATTTAATTAGATAAACTTTTAATTACTGGAATAAATAATAATTATTTTGAGATACATTATAGTCTGAAGAAAAAAAATTTTTTAGTTTACTTACGTAAAATTTTTAAATAATTGTTTTTATATTTTTTATTTTTTATTATAATAATTTATAAAAAGTGTTAAAAATATTTTAAAAACCTGTTATAAATACGTTGTTGAATTTCTTTTTACTTAAGAATTGAATTATAATATTGCCTATCGAAAATTGAAAAGTTTTAAAAAATTAAATTTTGAAATTTTTTATTGAGTATGGTGTTCCATAGGGGTCATAACAAGTTTGCGTGAGGTGTTATTGTTTTTAGAAGTTAACAAGTATTTGGATAGATTCCCCTTACGCCAGCTACACAAACCACACTTTGGATTCTAAGTTCATTCTTTTTTATTAAATTAAAATTATTCTAAAGAAATTTAATTTTTAAAAATTTTCAGAAAGCATATTAATAAATAATTGAAAAAACATAAACATATTTAATATTTCAGAAAAATATTAATAAATATGCTTATAATATAACTTAGTTTGGTTATTTTAATTTAATTCTTTCTTTTAAAAGAAATTTAGAATTTTCATTTATTCAGAAAGCATATTTTATTTTATTTATTCGAAAGCATAGTCTGTTTTATAAATCTAAACTAAATTCGACAAAATATTATACTTTGCTGAAAAATATTGTGTTAAATTTTTAATTTTACTATTGAGTAAAAACAACAAAAAAAATTTAAATTTCCAAATGTTACGTTTCTGACTACATATATGCAGTTTTGTCACTTTCAGTCACCATCCCAGCCATCATTCTTTATAACACTACTTGTCCTTTGTAATTTGTCGCTTGAATAGAGCTGACAAGGAGAACTACCGTCAGTAAGAGTGATTTATTTACCGTAGAATTTCCCAGCTTAGAAGTGATGAAAGCAGTTAATACTTGTTTGAAATCAGATAAGGTAAGTTTCAATTATAAAAATCAACTTAAATAACGTGTCAAGGAGGTATATTTTTTTGTGCAAGGCTTTTAAATGAAATTTATCTACTGTTTACATAATGTGTTGATTACTCAACCGTGGGTAATAGGTAAATTTTTAAAAAATTTTTTTCGGCAGTTAAATTTGTGATTTTAAATGCAATATAATTTCGGTTTGAACAGCACTAAACTAGAATATTTTGCTTACTGTAAAAATTAGTAAATTTAATCTTTTATTTTCAGTTAAAACTAAAAATTAAAGCTTCAAGAAAACATTTTATTTTAAAATTAAATTTAAATTGAGGTATCAAAAATGAGCAGTGGACCACTAGGAGGTATTTATTTTAATGAAACTTTCAGCAATTGATCACGAGTCAATTGTTTCAGAAAATTTTTTTCTTTGAGAAAATCTTAATAAAAATATTTTTTGCATCTTTTACCACCCCCACCCACATTAAAAATTTAATTTCATGAAATTTCAAGAAATCAAATTTTACTACATAGTATTTTTTTTTTAAACATTATCCCCAGGTGAAAATCTGTTTTGAATTACCTGGCTTAAAAAAATGTAACACTGTGACATTATTTAATTAAAAAAAGTTTTTAATTGCTTTGATGAATAAGATATATTGTGGACACAATTTTCAAGAAAAAATCTTTTTCAATGACTAATGAATTTTTACAGGAATTGTTTCCTTTTTTAAAATTTAATAGTAATTTAAAAATTAAAGATCTTACTAAAATTCTGTCTTAATTCGTCTTGTTGCTATTGTTATTAAGTAAAGATTATAAATAACAAAGCTGAAAGATCATTTACAACCTAGTGATGACAAATATTTTAAAAAAACAATTTTGCACTTTTTCTCTGTGTATAAATGTGCTAATTTTAGTAAATATGAATGACCATACATGACATTAATAAATAAGAGTGATAACTATAAGCAATTAAAAGCCAATTTACCTAAAATTCAATAAAACAGTAAGATCACGAAGAGTATTTCTAAATTTTTAAAAAGTTGAAGAGTTTCAATAAATAAAATAAAAAGGTGATCATGTTTTGTTCTTCCAAGTAATTTTAAGATATAATACAACATAGAAAAAATTCAATAAACTACCTCTGTCAGCTGTGTTGTTAGTGTGGCACCTATTCTGGCATCAATTTGGGTGGAGCACACACACACATCTCTACAGGTTTGATGGAATTCTCTTAAAGATTTCTCCATATACCTGATCTCATAAAGATCAGTCAATAATTGTTGAGGTGTATAGACTAACTGGAATTGACTGGCAGGTTCACTGAACACCAATAGAATTCTAAAGAACTCTCTAGAACTTCTAAGAACTGCTAAGAACTTCTGATACTTCTTCCGTTAACTACATATGAACTCTTATTAATATAGAGAATAGTATACCAAGGAGCAGTGTGTTTCACATAACACCAATGGTAGTGTCCTTTTCTGTTTTTATTTTCTTGAAATTTTATTCAGCTCTGATTTTCTCATTTTCATTAGCGCATTGGTGTGGCCTGTGTGTCTCTCTGTAAATGTGGACTCATTTCTCATTTCCAAGTGTCTTTTTAAATCATTTCACCCAAGCAAGGCATTCACTGCCACTACTGCGTAAGGGTTAAGGAAGGTAAAGAAAGAGTGTTTAGATATAGGAAATAGCATTGAGGAGGGTGATAGACTGATAAGGGTACCAGGCTGAGGGTTGGGTAGATGGGAAGAGTGTTTGAGAGAATGGATGTGAGTTAGTATGTTAGGAGGTGTCTATTGACCTTACAGGCACCAAGCTCACGAAGTTGTGGTTCTCAGGAAAGCAACCATTTGGAAGGAATTCCACAGTCAGGAAGTGCAGAAAAGCTGTTGGAGTAGAAATTGCAGTTTACATTTTATCTGATTTTTACTGTAAAGGGTGGGACCTAGTTGCTAATGTGGTATCTCGTGCCAAAATTCCACAGCACTAGGGGCACCAATCGATCAAAATTCATTGGAGCAAGAAGCAATGATATTTATAGAAAGAGACACAAGGAAGCCAAATCACTTAATGAGAGAGAACTACCTTGTTACCTTAAATCGGTGTCGATCCCGTACACATTCAGACCTTATTTTGTGAACCCCACAACTTGAATTGAGCATATCTTCATTGAGGTTCATGCATATATGTTACAATCCTTCTCCATATTTTCAACCCAAAGATCAGTTGACTTGGTGTGTGCATCTGATTAAAGAACCCATGATGTTCTTTGTGACCCAGCCAGGAGGTGCGCAGTCTATTCCTGCATGATCTGGGTGGGGGAACACATCTTTGAGTTCCTATAGTAATTACTTCAAAACAAGTTGAAAATTCTCCAAGTACTTAATTGAGAAACCCAGAGGTTAATAATTATTGTAGTCAGAATGTTACTTAATATCTGATAGCTAAGGCAAAAAGTGAACAAAAATTATTATAATGTTTCATCTTTTTGGACCATGGAAAGTTATGAATTTGTAACACAATGGAATTAATAAGTTTGGAAATGTGGTATATGTGTCTTAATATACAGATTTGGCTTTATTGTTGTGTTGATTTTCAGCCAAACTTATAATTGCCAATCTGTTAAGTGAGTGTATTTTGTTAAAATTGAGTTTATTCATAAATAGAATTATCTCTACAAAAATAGTATCATTTCAGACAACTGAACAATTTTTTTAAATTTTATGTTCTTTTATAATTATTAATTATTTTTCCATTGAAAGGAAATTATTAGGAATAAACTTAATATAATAAATTTTCTATTTGGATATTTTTTAAAAGATTTAGCAAAATTTTTGTCAAATAATATCCCTAGAACAATATTAATGTGTATTTTTTTCATTTTTCCATGTTCTTCTGAATACTTGTTGTTCAATGATACTATCAAACAAGAAGCAGTTATACATTCATTAACTTTTGTATTAAAAAAGTATCAAGCTTTGGTAAGAAAGAATAATGGGAATTATGACTTTTAGTTTTATGTTAGTATTAGACATATACTCTAATTTGTATTAATTTCACTTCTCTTAATCAGAAAAAAATAAAAGAAAATATTGAAAGTTATCAAAATGATTATGTTGTTCTTACACATCTTTGTGTAATATAGAATTGTCTATTTATTGAATTGTGATAATGAAGCAATCTTTTTTTCCTGCAAAAATATTTCTTCACTGGCTGTTGGTGCAGTAGTGAACTAATGCCTCTGTATAACAACATGTGTCTATTATAATATGAACTGCTTTCATCATAGTATTCAGTACCTAAATTAATATGTTGTATTGTTGTTGGATTTTTTCTGGCTGCTCCTGAAAATCACAATTATTATTCAAAATTTAATGGAAGAAAAGACATTCCACTTACCATGAGAAAACAAATGTATTCTACAGTCTTCATATGTAAAATTTATGGATCTATGTTTTTCAAAAGGATGGCAATGAACTTTAACTGGCAGGAAATGCTGTATTTGAAAACGTTGCTATGTTTTTTCTACAAAAACTCCATTTTTATGTTACAAATAAGTAAACAGGAGGGTAAAAACATTTGTGCTAAATATGAATGAATGAAGAATTAGGCTATATTCTTGTACAATTTCCTAATCTGTATTTTGATGTCAGATTGTGAAAACCATATGGAAACACATACAGAGAGAAACCATATTCTTGTAGAGATTTGGCCATCTGAATTTTTACCAGAAGTCACATTTGGTGTCCCATATTCGAACACACACTGGTGAGAAACCACATGTATGTGAAATTTGTGGTTCTGCATTTTCACAGTCATATTTGGTGGAACATGTGCGAACACACACTGATGGCTCATACTCTTGTGAGTTTGTGGATCAGTTTTTACAAAATCACTGATGATGAGGTGTATGCGTTTACACTGAGCTTCATATTGTGAAGTTTGTGGGTCTGCATTTACATAGAAGTCAAGTTTGGTTTCCCATATGAAAGGCACACTGGAAAAAAACCATATTCTTGTGAAGTTTGTGGATCTGCATTTTCACGGAAATCATATTTGGTGAGCCTGTGTTTACACACTGGAGAAGAAACCATATTCGTGTGAAGTTTGTGGATCTGCATTTTTCACGGAAGTCACACATTTGCTGTGTCATGGGGTTGTACACACTGAAGGGAAACCATATTCTTGTGAAGTTTGTGGATCTGAATTTTCACATAAATCCATCTTTGATGTCCCATGTTGTTTTTTTTTTTTTCACCTGGTGAGAAACCCACATTCTTAATGGGTGTGATTCTGCATTTCAAAGTGGTTTGGTGGCTCCTGTAGTATACACCTGGTGAGAAACCATACTCTTGTAAAGTTTGTGGATCAGGATTTTTACAAAGATCCTGCTGCTGAGCCATATACAGCTTTTACAGAAGAAAGCAAATTCTTGTGAAGTTTGTGGATCTGCACATTTACATATAAAGTCAAGTTTGGTTTACCATGTCAAGAGCACACTGGAGAGAAACCTCATTCTTGTAAGGTTTGGCAAGTCTGCATTTCCACCAGAAAAATAAATTTGATTTCCCATATGCGAAGGCACACCGGAGAAAACCTTGTTCTTTGTAAGGTTTGTGGATCTTTTACATTTTCACGAAGTCGTTGGTTCCCATATGCGACGCACCTGGGAGGAAGAAAACCATATTGTTGTGAAGTTCCTTCAGATCCTTGAACCTGCTGAAGAAGCACATTTGGTGTGTCATCAGCTTTTTTAGAGGAAGAAACCATTGCTTGTGAGTTTGTGGTTCTGAATTTTCACAGGAGTCACATTTGGTGGGCCATGTTCGAACACACACTGGTGAAAACCACATTCTTGTGAAATTTGTGATTCTGCATTTTCACGAAGTCAGGGTCCCAGTAAGCCTTATGCGTGTACACACTGATAGAAAACCATGCTCGTATGTGAAGTTTGTGGATGCGCCTTCCGTAAGTCAGATTTGGAGAGGCATATGTCCACACAGTGGGCTATAACTTGGTGATGATTGTGGATCTACATTTCAGGTACGACTGGAAAGCAAGTCTGTATTCAACCCTTGGTAAAGAAAAATTTCTGTGGATCAGCATTTTCGGGCACCTAAATTTTAAGCACAATGTCAAAGTACTGGACAGAAACCACATTCTTGTGCAATTTCTATGTCTATTTAGTGAAAATTCTATTTTTAGTGAATCGTATGGCTTCCTACATATGTGAAAATTGATACACATGTGAAGGTTTGTGGATTATACGTTTCATGGAATGTCTTGGTCTGTGGGATCTTCTTACTGGTGAAGAACTATATTTTTGTTTAAACTGTCATGGTTTTCAAATACTACCAAAATTTAAATATATATATATATATATATATATATCTTGTGCACCCAACGGAAAAACCAGTAAAATATATGGTCTGGTTACCCACTGTGACATTTCATATTGAAAACATACTTACTAACACTCTTGTTATAAAGCCTTGGTTCTGTTGACGATGGTATCTTCAAAAATTTTATTTAATAATAAAAATATTGGGTATAAAAGAAACCAACATCATATCATATTTGTGAAATTTCATGTTGCACAATGTAGCTCTTCAGAAAACATTGTAAAATTATAAATGAAATATCGAACTGTTTCTTTCATTTTAAAGCATGAAGGTGAAAATATAATAGAAGACAAAATGTGTATTTCATTCATGTCAATTGAAAATGCATGCATAGACATTGAATCAGGACAATTCAATTGCCTGAAGATTAGGGATATTTGATCTGCTAATACATGTATACACACTGGAGAAAGAAATGCTTGTGAATTCCTAACAAATCATTTTGATTTTATGTAGAATACACAGTGAATAAAAATCTTGTCTTTATTATATGGTTTGGCATTAGTAGAAAATTAGTTTTAATAATATCGTAAACCCATGCATATGAAAAAAATTATGACAGTTTTTACTTGAATACGATGTTCCCTTGCCAAACTTACATGTTTTATACTTTCATGGTCTTGTTTTTAAAATATATATAATTTAATATCACCAAAAATTACAAAAAATAGTGGAAAATCTACAGAAAAGTAAAAAAATCATAAGAATTCATTATTTTAATATAATAGTAAAAATAGGTATTTACTCTTGAAAAAAGTAAAAACAATAAAAAACAGTAAAAAAAAAAAGCATAAACTACATAATTATACGTATATTTCATAATTTATTTTTAAATATATGCACTGGGGGAAATAGTTCTAAGGCTGGCAAGTGCAATGAGTCCTGTCTTCTGGTGTGGTCTCTGCAACACCAAGGGCTGTATACTGTTCTTCCTTTAATGGCTTCAGTGGTTGAGTCACCCAATGAGCTTGCAGAAATTTGCGTCATGGAAGCTGATTGTTCCATGGAGCAGCAAGTACTATTACCTTGCCGATATCTACTGGGCATAATGTTATTTTTTCAGATTATGTGTGCATTGTGTATGAACCTGACACATTACATGGTGTTGATGGCTGAAGTATATAACAGTTTATCGAATATGCTAAATTTTCACATAGCAAAATAGTTTTGGCAACTCATGGGTCTTTTTAACATATGTCAAATATGCAAAGGTTATGTAACTAATGTTTTTAACTTGCTGTGCAATAGGTGTACAAGCACTTTGTGGTGTACATGAGGTCATGTGCCGTGGTTTTCTATTGTACTGTCAACTGATGTTTATAATACTGTAAATATAAAGTCTTTCTCGAAATACTATATAAGAATGTAGGGAAAGGATAATACAGATAGAGTTGGGTTAATATTAATGTATGAGGTAGGTTTATTTTATTTTTGTTTTTAATCATTTCCACCCCGGGCAAGGCGGTAAGGCCTCTGGTGTGGGGGGCACACGAGTGAAAAGATTGGAACAGAAAGCGGGAAACCACACCGCTTCTAAACAGGGAACAAGAGTTGAGCCTCTTCACTGTTCAATCGACACTTGAGGTGGAGTGTGAACCAGGTGATAGTTTAGTCTATCTACTCCAATTAGAAAAAAAAAAAAGGAAGTGAGTTTGAAAAGAAAATGTTCGAGTAGAAGTGGCAGTTTACATTTAATTATTTCTGTTATGTATTTTGTTTATTACACTCTGAAAATTCTGTCCAGAAGTTGTTTTATTTTGTATAATTTTGAGAAAAATAGAAAGTAAATGTTGTTTTAAAATGTAGCCGAGTGTGAAAAATACCGGTGGCAAGCTGAATTTTGTTTTGATGAGCAAGCATCAAAGGAGTTAGCGCCCGAAAAGTCACAAAGTGTGTGAAGTCATGTTGGAAGAAGCTGGCCTGTTTAAAGGAGAGGTGAGAAGTGAGTTCAAACAGTTTTTAACAGTCAGCAGCTAGCTTTTGCTTGGTGGTAGAACACTAGATACGGGTATCGTCTGTGCTGCTTTTGTGAAAATAACATTGTCTTCATTTTCATTGAAAATCAAAAGGTATAAATATATTATAAAAATATGATATATATAAGTATAAAATAATTTGCAACATCATGAATGATTCATAAGTGCATTTTGAAATTGATTTGAGAACAAAATGTACTGCAAACGTTTACAAGAGAAAAATATTAAAATATATTTATTTCATGCAAATCAGTTAAAGTTTTATGCATGCAACTAAAGTTGGTAAATGAATGTATGAAATTTAGAGATGCCTTTCTTCTTATTTGATGTAAGTGAATTGTCTAAAATTATTAATTTTTCTTTGAATAAATCTGACAGTAGTCTAGATTTTTTTAATGTTGTTTAATAGGTTTTCATTATGTTAATTGTGTTTTCTTAGAAAACCTATTGAACAAATGTATTAATATACTTTCAAACATTGAATGTATTTTGAACATTTTGAAATTTTCACCAGTATTGTAATACTTTAAGAAAATATATTATTGTTTTTTCATTATGCTTTAAATCATTTTCCATTTTACTTATAACTTGTTACAGATTGTTCAATTCCTTTAAACTTAATTTATATGTGAAAACTCTGTCAGTATGTGTGCATTGAGAACATTTTTAAAATGAGGCTGAATAAATCCGTAAACAACTCACACTGTAGTGCTGGGACAACTCAAGACCAAAAAAGACACTTATTTTTTTATAACCAAATAAAAGTAATTAAGGTTTAAAAACCTTAATTAGTGAATATTTTCTATTTGCAAATCGAGCAACATTGTAAATATAAACCAATTGTTTTGTTAATTATTTAATAAAAATTAAAGTAAAAGTTATTTTTAATAAAGTAAATTGACATATAAATAGTAAGAATTTTGATTCACTTCATTAAAAAATAATTAAAAACAAGAACTGGCTTCATTTTGTTTTACAGTACAGTTTCTTTGAATTAAATAATTTAATAATTAAAATTGTGTGTTTTATTGGTTATTTTTTATATATTAAATTTCTTTATTAAATGATAAATTTCATTGTAGTTGCTGATCGCCTTTCATAGAAAAGTTTAACCAGTATATTTTCTTTATATATTCAAACTAAGCCTTATGAGAAGGTTATCAGTATATTCTCTTTATATTCAAAACTTGACCTTCTTATAGAAGTTTA
>JBBBDQ010027962.1:0-13094 GCA_037127315.1 Ascarosepion bandense | reverse complement strand
TCCCCGACTTTATGGCCACCACAATATTCTATGTATGTTGGCTGTCTCCTAAATCTTGTTTTTACATCCGAGGCTCTCACTTAATATGAGTTTGGCACAAGGCCAATAAAAAGGAAGATCTGTTAAACCTTTTTATTTTTTAATTATTAACTCCGCCCAACATATTCCATTCAATTCCATAATGACAATTTATTAATCGCACTGCAGTATCTATGCAAGAACGAGATGGGTTCATGCCTTTTCCCAAGGATACAATGAAGAAATAAAATTTCTGAGGAAAAAAAATGAACAGAAATTTCAGAAAATTAACCCCGCCCCCCACCCGTTTGTATTTCGTGAAAAAGAAAAAGAAAATATGAAGAAAAAGAAAGAGAATATATGAAGAAAAAGAAAGAAAATATGAAAGAAAAAGAAAGAAAAAGAAAGAAACAAAAAAAAAACCTGAATTTATTTTCTTCACTCATATTGCAAAATGAAATCAATTCTTTTGTCAACCATTGAGGGTCGGAGAATCAATCATCATTTTTGACCTTCACTCATATTACGAAACTCAATATTATTCAGCAATTATTTACCAAGACTCATATTGTCGAAATAATCGAAAACTTTCTCAAAAATTAAAATAAAAAACGACAGAAAAATAAATTTCAAATAAAATTAATTTTATTTTCAAAATAAAAAAATTAAAATTTTAATTTTCCTTAAATTAATTTTGAAAATGTTTTTTTCAATGTCAAAAAAAAATTATTTTAAAAATAAAATTCAAAATGTTTTCTTTTTTCTTTTTAATAAATTTTGAAAAGTTTTATGAAATTTTTTTCTTCGTTTCTAAAAGAAACAAACAATTTTGAGGCGAAACAAAAATCATCGAAAATAATTCAGATTCTTCTCAGAAATTTGTACGGAACTTTTTCCGGCAAAACAGAAAAAATTCCTTCTTTGCTTAGATAAAAATGTCCAAATTTATTTGGACGAAAATCGACAAATTTTTCTTGAATTTCCAACTTTTGAGAAATTCTCCATTTTGGTTGAAAAGACAAAATTCCGACGTTCCTCCCTCGACCCCCACAAATTCCCAGTCGTGGGATCGACACGAAGGCGGGGGGCGCTACCCCCACCCCACCCCGGCGACCCCACAAGGCGAATTGTTTTCATTTTTTCTCCTCTTTCCGAAAAACAAACAATTTCTTTAAATTCCTCGTCACAGGCGAAAATTTGTCGGTGAAATTGACACAAAATAAAATTTCTTTTCTTTTGTGTCAATAATTTTCCTATTTTAAAAATGGGGGGCGGTTTTTCTCCCCAAAAAGAAAAGTCTTCCCCCCACATCGAACCCCCGAGACAACAAACGACGAAAATGTCACCTGAAAAGGCGACAAATGTCGTGGTAGAATCACCTTCCTCCGTCCGTCAATTCTACATCCGCCAACGAATTTCCCCGAATCATCAAATTCTTTCACCGATTCGTCGTCCGCATCGCGAACAAAGACATGATCGTCTTCGTCGGTGGCAAGGAATCGAGTTAATCCTCCCCGGGTTCGAATCCTGCAGACGGTATTCTTTTTGGGCTGGAAATACCCGGATGTCCCGACCGTCGTCAACTGGATGACTTCTTTTCTCAAAGACGTCATTGAATCGTGGCACCATTTTTGGAATGTCACCGTCATTCCGCTTTTCGTGGGGGACAAACGATTGTGGAGCCGCGATCTAGCTCGCTCGCAGCAACCTCAACCCACAAAGGACGTCGTCGTCTTGGGCGTCGTCCTCGAAAGGTGACCCGCTTGATGGCGCCAAATCGTGACCTTCTTCAAGGTCGTCTCCCTCTTTAGGGAGAGGCGCCATTTGTCTAACTGGACAGACGTCGCCTCTCTCATATCCTCGCACAGCTCTTCCGCTGTACGTCTCTTCCATAAATTCGTTAAAATTCCGCCACAATTTCGACATTTGGGAAATCGGATTCCATGGACAATTCGTCCGCCAGTTGCCTCGTCCGCTCGTTCCTCCTTGCAGTTGGATTTCGAAATCGGGGTCCTCTCAGGTGGAGACGTCCAGCTTCTCCTTCGACGCCTCCTCCTCCGGACGCGTAAACGGCCGAGGGGGGCACTGGGGGAGGCGGTCACGTGATCAACGTAACACGCGTCACAGAAGCACACGTTGCACACCGGTCGCAGAAGGCGTCCTTCTGTTTGCGGTGCAGTCGACCTCGTCCGACGTCATGACCCCCCGGCCTTCACCCTCGACATGCCGCCCAGGTCACTGGTTTGTTGTTTTGGTGGAATTTCTGGCAATTTGGCAGAAGAGTTTCCGGCAATCATGGCACCAAATCTGGCCTGCAGATCCGGTGACGTCATCTTCAAACGTAGTCACCACAATTTGAATTCCGAGCGTTGGCGCGTCACAGTCTTCTCCAAAAATGGTGAAAGTTTCAAATGTTCACGTGTCCCCACGAGAGACAGTAGCACGAGACATTCACGTCGTCTTGTGTCGCTGCCTGGAATTGCTTATCCAGACATGTCCGACACAAAGAATGAAGACATGGCAATGTCTTGGAGAATAATCCCAAAAGTTGAATTCGCAATTGAACAAGGAATTTCTTTTCATCCATCGACGCCATCTTGAGATTTTCTTTTTAAAAAAATCTGAAAGAAAAAAAAAAATAAAGAAATTTTAAAATTCCCGAAAAATCAAAAAAATATCAATTAAAATAAATTGATTTCCTAAAAAACAAATAAAAATTTTCTAACATCACAAAAGAAGTTGAATAGGTGAGGAGAAAAGTGAATGAATATGAGAGAGAGTGAAAGTGGTTAACAAGAAGGGAGGGGTTCAGCAATTCGATAAGAAAGAAAGAAAGAAAGAAAGAAAGAGTAAAAGTAAAAGAAGGATGAAGTGTAGTTACTAAGAGAGAGAAGGAAGAAGGGAGGGGGTCAAGCAATTCTTAAAGAAAGAAAGAAAGAAAGAAAGGCTAAAGCAAGAAGAGAGAGGATGAGAGAGTAGTTATTAATAGAGAAAGAGAGGGGCAGAGCAATTCGATAAACGGAAAGAAAGGGTAAAAGAAACAAAGAGAGGGGTAGAGTGGTTATGAAAGAAGAAAGAAGAAAGAAGGCAGATATATATATATGTGTGTGTTTGTGTGTGTGTGTGTGTGTTTGTGTGTTTGTGTGTGTGTGCGTGTGTGTGTCATATATATGCGTCCATAATGTACGAACAATCTTTCCTCTTTTAATTCATAAACGGAAAGAAGAAAGGGTAAATAAAACAAGGGAAAGAGAGGTTATTAAGAAAGAAAGAAAGAAAGAAGAAAGAAAGAAAGAAAGAAAGGGTAAAAGAAAGAAATATGAATTTTATATTCTTTTCCTTGATTTCGTCTGCTTATTAAACCGACAGACAGAAAAGTTGTCTGAAGAGAAGTAAAGAAAAGATTTTCTTCTTTTATAGACAGACCGTCCGATAGATTGATAGATAGACAGGCTGATATAGAAATTGTTTATTTTGACATTTTTTACACAAATTAAGGAAGAAAATTTTCTCTGAAAGAAGAAATGTTTTTTTCTGATAGACAGACAGACAGACAGACAGACAGATAGATAGATAGATAGATAGATAGATAGATAGATAGATTAAGGAAGTATTATAAAACGAAAGAAAAAATAATTAAAGAGGCGTGGTACTTTTATTCTATAATAAGGTCTTTCCTGATTTTACTGGCCTTGTGCCATATTATATCTTACGTGTCCGTCAAATAATTAGGGATGAATTTATCGTCGTTATTGGATGTTTTTTTTTTTCATTATAAAATTAAAAAATTAGACAAACAGATAAATAAAAGATCGATAGATACAAATTTAGGCCAAAAAAGATGAATTTAATAAAAAGATGACCTAATTTGTGATTTTGAATTTTGCCTGAATTTAAAAAAAGCCAGACAAGTAAATGAAAAATGAAGACAGACAGACAAATTAGGGCGTGGTTGTTTGTTTCCTGAAACTAGAGGAAATAATTCTGATTAATTGTCTTTTCTGTCGGGGATGAAATGATTGAAAAATAAGAAGGAAAGAAGATTGGATGATTTGGAAATGGAGAAAATTCTTACTTACATTTGATTTGAATTTTTCACTTTGGGTGAAAATTGGTTTTCGTCAAAAATACGAGAGCGAATAAAAGTTGAAGCTTCGTCTTTGAATTATTTATTTATACGGAAAAGTATAAATTTGGCACAAGGCCTAAAAGGGGATTGGGAGGGGCTGGTCTCTCATCTGTCCTATCGTTAGTCTTAACTAGCCTCTATCACTGACCCAAACATTTTTATAATATTTCTTTCACCAAAACGATCAGTCATACAACACTATCTTACACAAGCACCGCAATGCCACACTCTCTCTAAAAGAGACCCTACCTAAACTAATTATACAATTTTGTGGGGCTGGGATGATAAAAACAAATCCCCAATGTCTTTGATGTTTCAAATAATATTTGCACAACTAAATAAAACTGATGTTAGTATGGGGTAGTTTCCTCACAGTCTAAATGTGGCAGTGAAAGCGGTTAACTGGACGAAAATACCGCGGATTATCAAGTAAACATGAATCATTTGTACAATCTACAATTACCACATCCACTACACATTTAGACACGATAACAATTACGAAATCGCACACTCGAACAAAAAGGCATCCCGCAGATACCAGAGAACCGCCATCACTGTCACATAAATGGGGCGGGGGCGGGGAATATTAACCAAAGATAAAAGGACAAAATAAAGTGGGGAGGGGCTATGACCATTCATACCCTAGCTAAGTTAAGATTTATTGTTCCAGAAACTAAAAGAAAACGGCCCTAAACTAAACTAACACTGGGCTGGGCTGATCGTTTAAAGCAGGTGACCAATCTCCTCTAGCCTAGGTCACCTCCAAGTGAAAATCTAAACTAGCCCCTTTCACACTCACCAAACGCGAAGCAGTCACCCACCTTTCGCCAAATTTTAATGAAGAGAGCCGCCTCCTTTCCGCCCTGATTTTGATTTTAAGCTGATGCTTAAAAAACAAAACCAGTTGAGAAGAGGAAAACTTCTCACCTTCATAAAATTCTCTCGTCGCGTCGTCCAAATCACGACTCTCATAATGCCGAGTAAACACAAGAACACATAGTGTTCATTCTTTTCAACTGGGGCACAACATTGCTACAAACGGCACTGACTTCAAGGACAAAACCTTCCACCCAAGAAGCGAACCATGTAGCCTTCAATTAACTCACACAACGGCCGTACGACCCCGCAGTGAAAGAAGATGTGGTCCAAAGACTCCACCCCAACACCACAGCGCACGCACTTTGGCGTAACTGCCAACGCCGCTGCGTGGAGCCTCTTGCCGACCCAGAGAGCCTTCCGCAACACCAGCCAGGTAAGCGATGCCTCGTCGTTATTGAGACACCTCCACCCGGGCGCCCAAGGCCAGAGAGAGCGAAACTCCTCATTCGTCAAACCTAACCTTTCCTTCAAATCATCTTTGGCGCCCCCCCCCCCATACTAACACACGATATAACGCCTTAGGAGACAACAGTCATGTCGGAGAGGCCTTCCTTGACCTCGTGTGAAAAAACCCAGAGCACGTCGACACTGCGATAGAAGGAGCACTCGGCACGAGGATTGCGCAGGGCCTCCTCTCATGCACACTTCTCAAAGCTGGAAAAGCTTTCTTAGCGCCCCTTCCAAAGAGGCCGTTACCCTCGCCTCGGCACACATTCATTCAAGAATTTCAGCCGCAGCGTATGTTGACGAATCTCAACGTTGGGCATCCCTAGACCGCCCTCAGGATGGAGGCAACAGACCTCGCGACGCACGATAGGAGCTGCGCCATAAGAAATGGAACGTCATTCTCACTAGTAAAACTAGTTCGGTGGACAGGAGGGGAAGAACCGAGAGCCGGCAAAGTAGGAGGTGTAGATGTGCGAAGCACAAACTTCCGCCCTCCCCTTCAAGGAAAGATTCCTCTGAGACCACAGACGAACTGCAGCCTCAGCCTTTCTCGACCTCCAACCAATTCATCTCCAACTGGAGGTCGGGGCCGAAAAAGACGCCGAGTATCTTAACAGGCCCGTCTGTCCAGCTGAAGGGCCCGGGAAGGGAAACTCCCTTCCACGAACCCAACCGCAAGCCCACAGACTTATCACGGTTGATCTGCCCAAGTTACTGTTTCATACCTGCTGATTTCCTTTCCGACTTCGTGTATCTCGGCACTGCTTTGTACAAAAGCAGTCACGTCGTCGGCATAGGCAGAATACCTGGCCGAGGTGTTCGAACCAGGGAGGGTAATTTCTTGTAAGACCGGATTCGCCTTTAACTTGCGGAGGAATGGCTCCAACGCAAGAACGTACAGCATCGGCGACAAGGGGCAACCTTGACGAATAGATCTGGACAACATGAAAGGCTTGACCTACCCATTCACTTCCACCTCGGCCTGGGGACCTGGTTATAGCGGTGACGTCGAGGCGAAAGCGGCCGAAGCTGCCTCGAGAACAGACTATCGAGAAATTGATGGTCAACCCTATCGAAAGCCTTGGACTGGATCCAAATTGATCAGCGCGGCTTCTCTGTCGACTTTTTCTAAGATCAGCGTACCGTATGAAGGTTGTCCTGGATAGTCCTACCTTCACAGCACAAGTCTGTTCGGGGCCAATCAGACTAGGCAGGACAGCCTGCAAACGGTTGGCTAAGACCTTGGCCAAAATCTTTAACTCTGTATTTAACATAGTTAAGGGCCGAAAATTACTAATCCTATCTCTTCCGTTATCTCTTACGAAGCAGCTTGATCACACCTCTGGTGAAACAATCGGGAATACTCCCTGTTCTTCATCCAGTGGTTGAACATCACTGCCAGCAGAGGGACAAGCACGTGCGACTGCCTCAAGTACAGTTCGTAGGGGAGACCATCAATCCCCGGAGTCTTGTCACGACCGACCTGCTTCAGCGCGTCCCAGATTTCGCCTCCGTTGTTTGACCTCGCACCCAGCCGCTTCAGCCGCCTCGAGGCGAGGAAAGTCAGCTAAATAGGTGGCGAACTGAGCTTCGCTCAGACCGGGCTCCTTGGTGAAAAGCTCCTGAAAATAAGACCTAAAAGCCTCACATATGCCATCGTTTGTAGTCACGGTCCGCCCATCCGGCAATGTGACGCTGTCGATGTATCGATTTGCGATATTTCGGACTTGTTCAGCTCGCAATTCAGCGGCCATATTTGTCGCCTCGGAAGACATCCTTTTTATCCTAGCCCTAACTACCAGAGCTTGATCCTTCTTGATAAGCAAGTGAGCCAGCTCTATTCTAGCTACGGCTATTTCCCCACTATCTCCCGATTTGATGGCCCTTTCTAATCTAGTTTCTTGTGCCGTCTGCGCTGCTAGTCTATCTCGGTTGAGCCGCTTACTATATTCAGCGGCAAACGACCTAATGGTTGACTTAAGGTGTCCCCACCACTTATTCCCAACCACGGCCCCCGTCAGTTCCCGCTTTATGGTTAGTAGTAGCTGGTCCTGGAAATCCTTCACGTCGAACAACGATGTGTTAAATTTCCAGTAGCCAGCCAATCTAATCCTAGCCTTATCTAAGTTTAGACGAACCCGGACAAGCCTATGGTCCGAATAAACTATACTATGAAAACTTGGACAGCCTAAGAGCCCTAAGTCGACTCTCCTAACTAGTACTCGGTCGATGTAGCTTGTACGCAACACCGAAGCCGAGCTGCCCCTATTAGTCCAAGTCCATGCTAATTCCCGGGGAAGTCATTCCGGTGTCATCGACAAGATCAAGCCTGTCGATAAAGTCCCGAAATGGCTTTAAGCATCCGGGGTTGTTAAACACCAGATCTAGTACCCGTACGATCTACATCGGGATCGAGGACGGCATTCCAGTCACCCGGCTAAAACTACCCGTCGAGATGTCGTTAGAAAGGATCGATCCGCCGAAAAGCTCGGCCGCTCCCTACTGGCGTTGGGCGCATAAACCCCAATGAGACGGAAAGCCTGCTCGTTTATGGTAACGTCCAAGACACAAAGCCTGCCTTCAGTATCGGCGGCACAAGTGTACAGTCAGCATTCAAAGAACGTTTAAATGTCAAGAAACTCCCCTAGAGCGGCCATCATAACATGCTGAGAAGAGGTGAAACCCTCAGACAGAATATCATCATGGTCACCAGAATGGAAACGAGTCTCTTGCAAACACATATATCCACTCCCAGGCGCTGGAGGTCGTGAAAGAGTCTCGCCCTGCGAGACTCCGACCTCAGCCCCAGGGCATTCAGACTAGCTAGAAAGTGATCCATTGTTAATAACTCTAGGGGTTGGCACCCTCTTTAAACATGACCGGGGAAAGGATACCGACGGCTCCGCCTATGGATCCTCCACCCATTTCGGTGTCAATACGGCCCTTTTGAGCGAGGCCGCCGATATCCCAGGGGAAAGTTAACTTTAGTGCTCTATAAAGGGAGGGTGAACGAAAACTGGGAGCCTCCCTTACAAAATTGCCGCAAATGTTTTGTCTGTTCATTATCTGTGATGATAATTGGAGGATCCATGTCCTTGTAGGCTTTTTGTGCCTCATCCGCCATTGCTTCAGGCCTGTCGGGAACCCGGACCAGTCCGAATTACCGACAGGATCCTTTGGGCAAAGGGGGAAGTTTCTTGGGTTGTCTATATTTTGTCGCCAAGCTTCTGAAAGGATAGCAGGTATTTTAGTTGCGCCTGTATCCGATTTCCATATTGCTTGGCTCTTTCGGATTGGTTGGGATTGATTTGGCAAACTTTTTCGCCTACATATGGTAGCTGCTGTCTCTTCTTCTTCTCTTCCTCTCCAAACTAGGGCTCCTCTGCCTTTTTTGGATGAGTACTCCTAGCAGGAGATGGAGCCGGGGATGGATCAGGGGATATATCAGAGTATGAGGCAGGTGAGGGCTGTGATAATGAGGGAATGGGCACTTCATTTACATTTTGGGTGTAGGTGGTGGAGTGAACGTGTTCTTGTCCGGGGGTTTAACTTTTTCCCGTGATGGAGATACAGGGCTGAGGCTGAGGGACGAGTAAAGGTTTCAATGTTCTTTTTTCTAGGAGAGCATTTTTTAAGGGGAGTCAGTTTAGTTGGGGTTATTGGCAATGATTTCGTTATTGGGGGAGGGGCTCTAATTTTTGGTGATGCAGTGGTTGGATTTGACTGTTTCTTTGTTGACTTTTTCAATTTTTCATTTAATTCTGTAATTTTTATTGATTTAGCATATCCTGGATCATATTTGAGGGACATCTCGTAGTTTTTTGGCATAGCTAGCCGGGGCCTCGCCTCGTATTAGTGCCCTTGTCCTTGGGGGCCATCTGGGACTGGAGACCTCCGCTGCTTGGGGCTTCCCCTTCACTCTACCCACGACTTGACATTCTGTGCATCTTCCGCCTTCTTTTGCACAGGCAATGTGGGCTCTTGGAGAGACCCAACCGGGGTTTTTACACGACCGGTGCCAGCCGCAGGTAGGCCCATTACAGGCGTTACGGAAGGAGAGGTTTGAGGGGGATTAGCTTTTGGCGGGACTCCAGAGGCCTTCTTCTCTCTGGGCAGGAAGAGGCGAGGTGACCAATCACGCCACACTTCCAACACGTTGGTTTTCTCCCATCACAATGACGGGGAAGGTTTTCCCGCCAATCTCCAAGCAGCTGGGAATGGAGGTGAAGGCCTCACTATCGATCATCAATTCGAATCTCCACTCACCCACCCTCTTCATATTCCGAGTCACATCTACTATAGGGCCATACTGGGCATCAAATATGCCCCTAAGTGCCTACCGAGAATATAGTGAGAGGAACCATGAACTAGTTACCTGGGTCCTTCGCCGTCCTAGGTATTCTAAAGTGAGAATGAAGTCCTTAGTGATGAGATCACGGGAAGTCATCTCCACACAGTCCTCGGGCGCGGGCAACAGAACGTCCCACATGAAAAAGCCACTACTTTTGACGATTTGTTGGGGCATAACCCCCAAGGAAATCAGTGATTTCATCACTGTGCCTTTTGTGCTACGACAAATTTTGCGCGTGAGCTTGTCAAGCACAAAGACTGACACTGTTCTTTGGCAATGCGCTCTTTCGCTTCAAGGTCTACTAACAGCCCGCCATCAGTGATCAGATGTACGCACTGCTTGGCCCTCTCAACGAATTCCGCCACATTGACGATGCATTTGGGTGAACCCATACACCGGGTGATTCCCCAGCCGCTACACCGGTTGTCTTCGTTTCTACT
Organism: Ascarosepion bandense; assembly: GCA_037127315.1. Taxonomy (NCBI): domain Eukaryota; kingdom Metazoa; phylum Mollusca; class Cephalopoda; order Sepiida; family Sepiidae; genus Ascarosepion; species Ascarosepion bandense. Next base: position 2,830 of record JBBBDQ010027962.1, on the reverse strand, counting down.
TCTTTTCTGTCTTGATTTTTCTTCTGTTCGTCTTTCTTTCTTCTTGCTGATTCTTAACTACTGCTTCTTCAGCATTTTCGTCTTTTATTCTTTTGTTTCTTAACATTTTTGTAGGGACCCCTTTAGATGGCGTTATCCTTTCCTTCTAATAGAGGTGCAACATTTCCTTTATCATCTTTTTTATCTGGGGGTCCTCTTGGGAGAAAATAGCTTTTTGATGGTCCGACTCTGGTCGGCCATCTTCGTAATTATGTTTGGACCAAAAAACAGAAAACGTATATGAAAACCACTTTTCAAAAATAAATGAAATACAACAATGCAACCAAAGAAATTGAAAACGAAAATAAAATGAAGCAAGAACCTAAAATAAAATTAACAACTGTATGAAAAGAAATAATAAGGTACGGAAGTTGATCAAATAAACAGTAAAGAAAATGAAACAAGTACTGGAACGAAAAACGATACCAAAAACAACCAAATAATATAAACAAAGGAAAAATGTCAACTTGTGAAACAAGTCCTTTTCACTCCGGCAAGTCGGAAATGTAAACCGGAAACGGAATCAAACGCGTCAATCAGCTGCCAAGCTTGTCTTTTGAATTCTGGCGAAGAGACTGGAAATCCTTTTAAGGATTGACGGATGACCTCAAAAAATATTTTTGTTTATTTTCATGTTATCCCAGTAAACCTAATTTTGTATCGAAATTGTGCTTATTAGTTAAACGCAGAACAACTTGAGGAATGTAAATTTACTTTTTTCAAACTTTGACAGTTTTTCCAAAAATTTATTCCGAACAGTAAAATGATTGAAGATTATATATATTTACTCATCGGAAACTGAACAGCTGAATACAAACTTCCACCTATAAATATTTTTAAAATTTTTTCCAAAAAAAACAAATATACTTTTGTGAAAATTTGAAAAATATTAGTTAATTTAAAGCATAATTAATCTTTAATTTCTATAAAAACAACAATAGCAACAACAAAATGTTAGTTTTCAAATTAAGGCAGGAATGTATTTTAGAAATAAACAGTCCAGCATATCGTTTCCAAATTTCTGATTAGCTTTTATTGAATTATTTATAAGGACGAATTTTCAGGCTGTAAAGTTGTTTTTTAATAAAGATCCGAGTCAGGAAAGCAGAAACACTAAATTTCGTCGCCATTGAACCTCATACTAAAAAATAAATCATATATCTATATATCTGATTTTGTAAGAATTTCTAAATTAATATTTCACTGGAAAATAAACTGACTTATGCCATTACATTATCCATTGTAAACATTCGTAACGATTTGGTTACCCGTTGACGAAAACAAAATAAGATTTACCCAAATTTCCAACGTATTAGAAAAGATTAAAAGATTTTTTATAAAATCAGAAAATTACTTTGATCTTTCCTCTAATAAGAAATAGTTTTTTTTAAAAAAAAAATTGTTTTTGTTAAGTTTGGGGTCTTTTTTTATTCCTGCTGTGCTGATTTATAAACGAATTTTGAAATGAAAGTTGCAATAAATATTTTTCGTTTATGGGATTTTATGAAGGACTCTATTGGCATAAAAAGAAATGATTTTATTCGAAAAATAATTCTTTTTTACAAGAATTGTTTGAATTTTAAATTTTATGATAATATACAATTATTTACTTCTGATTAACTTTTATTGAATTATTTTCGGTATGACGAATTTTCAGGCTGCAAATTAATAAAAGATCCAAGTCAGGAAAGCAGAAACACTAAATTTCGTCGCCATTGAACCTCGTACAAAAATAAATCATATATCTATATATCTGATTTTTGTAAGAATTTCTAAATTAATATTTCTCACCGGCAAAACAAAAAAAGAATGACTTATGTAATATTACATTATCCATTGCAAACACTCGTAACGATATAGATAGATAGATAGATAGATAGATAGATAGTCTGACAAATAAATGTTTAGTTTGAAATAACGCGCTAATGTTTTTTAAAATAATTACTTATAAACTTAAATTGCTGTAAATTTTGATTCGGATTAAATTTGCAGTTTGTGTCTTTAAAATAGAACCAAAAATTTAAGTTCAATGAAGGCAATTAAATTATTTAAAATGCTTTTTTTGTTTTTCGTATAAAATGTATAATAAATTAACAAGTAATTAAATATTAATTAGTAAAGATTTATAAAGTTTTCATTCTTGGGAATTGGGTGTATATATTGAATCGGAATTAAAATCCTAGGTAACGTTAACTTAGATTTCAAATTAAATGCTAAAAAATTAAAAAAGTGGTTTTATAATTGCAGAACGAAGGAACTTGTTTTTGTCGGTGAAATTATGAAAGTTATGAAATTTAGATCAATTCTTTAATTAAAACCCTTAACATTTATATGTACGAAAATACTCTTAAAATGGCGAAACATCAAGACGTGGGAAAAAGAAAAAGAAGAGTATTATTTATTTATGTATTTTTTTATTGATAGATCGATCGATAGAAACGGAGATGTATGAACAAAATTTTTCCAGCCTACAATTTTAAATATAAATTAATGTTATCCAGAATTTTATTCCGATTAAATAAACTCAACTTCTAAAACTTAAAACTTAATAAATCTTTACTAATTAATATTTAACTATTTGTTTACAGCTTACAGTATACGTACCGCCACAAAATTTCAAAAAATGTGAAACGAATTTTAAATAATTTAAATATCATAGTTGAATTTTAATTTTGTTTCTATTTGAAAGATTAGTAACGCAAAATCCGAATTAAAATAAAATTTAATTTCCCTGAAAATCATTTTCAGCATTTTTAAACAGTTGGCACTTTTTTTTATCGTCACTCATTTT